>OZ023262.1:196976777-197241777 GCA_964006375.1 Tillus elongatus
ACTTTGCACTTCGAGACATTTAATTCAAGTCTGTTCTCAACACACCACAGCTGCAAGTTGTCAAGGTCTACCTGGAGTCTTGAACAGTCACCAATATCGTGAACACTGGAGTATAACTTGAGATCATCAGCAAATAATAGATGATTACCAGAAATTACAGAGCTTATGTCGTTGATAAATAACAAAAAGAGGAGTGGGCCAAGATTGGAACCCTGTGGAACGCCGGAGCTAGCAGTGAAGGGTTCAGACTTAAATCCATTATAAAAAACATATTGCACACGGTTAGTCAAGTAGGATCCAAAGAATGCTATCAGCCGTCCATCAAGCCCCGCCAAATGCAGCTTGTACAGAAGTGTTGAGTGGTCAACTCGATCGAACGCTTTGGAAAAGTCTGTATAAATAACATCCACCTGACCCCGTCCATCCAAAGCTTCACTTACATACTGTGTGAACAGGGATAAATTCGTCAGTGTTGAGCGGCCCTCCATAAACCCATGCTGGTATTGTGACAAGCGACACTTCACGGCAGGATAAATACGAGCATACACAACTGCCTCAAAAATTTTAGCAAAATTACATAGGATAGCTATAGGCCTGTAGTTGCTGACCCTCGAACGGTCCCCAGACTTAAAAACAGGACAGATCCGAGTAACCTTCCAAACCACAGGGAAGCAATGTGTGCGCAGCGACAAGTTAAACAGGGTTCTAAGGGGTCTGAGAAGAGCATGCGCACAGTCCTTAATCAACAAGGATGGCACCAAATCTGGTCCAGCAGTAAACTTGTTCTTGAGCTTCTTGATGGCTTTAAGAATTTCCTTATCACCAATCACTGTCACACTGACTGCCATATGCGATGGTCCAGAGGTATCTACCGGTTCAGTGATGTATTGAGGACGGTACACACTTTTAAAATAGTTTCCAAAACAGTTAACAATTGTTTGGGGTTCATTATAAACCATGCCATTTTCGTCAGACACAGTACTTGGAATGTTACTTGCTCGCCTCCTTTCTTGCATGTGAGACCAAAATCTAGAGGGATCAATTTTAAGAGACTCTTCAGTTCCACGAACATACTCAGCATATGCCTCTCGTAGCTTGTTTTTAACTATAGATCTAAGAAGACTATACTCTGCATGATCACTATCACGTTTATGCCTCCTATATCTTGCATAGCACCTCTCCTTATTCTTTATATCATTTATTATTTCATTGGTAAACCAGGGAGGAAATTTTCTAGATGACCTCTTGCACTGGGGAACATGTTGTTCAAAGATACTGTAAAGTCTGCCATAAAAGTAACTACAAGCCTCATCAGCGGTAGTAAAGGACTCCAGTTGAGACCAATCTTCATCAAGTATTGCAGCATACAATGCAGGGTAATTGGCCTTTCGAAAGTTGTAAGAGACCTGATTGTTGCATGGAAAGTATTTAGGACCATTGTAATTTTTCCTGAATTCAGGAAATATGCCTAAAGCAGGGTGATATCCATCTTCGAGCACTAGTGGATCCATATCATGGAGAACCGAGCAATTACAACTGGCAAAGACAAGGTCAAGCAGCCTATTGTTTCTATTGGAAATATTATTAAACTGTGACAGGTTTAAAAGATTTGAAAAATCATGGATAGCTTTGGTTTTAGGATCAGTGATTTGTCCATAAATAAACTGAGGTGCATTAAAATCACCTATAATAACCAAATTTTCCAACAGCGGAATGACAGATTGTTCCAGCACATTAAGGAAAAGTTCAAGCTGCGCTGCTGACACATATGGTGGTATGTATATACAAACCACATGAAACACAATCTGATCCAAAGTGCACCTGCACGCAACAATATCGATAACTGGTACTGCCTCTAAAATCGCAGATAAATTCAATTGAGCCACCTG
Organism: Tillus elongatus; assembly: GCA_964006375.1. Lineage (NCBI taxonomy): Eukaryota > Metazoa > Arthropoda > Insecta > Coleoptera > Cleridae > Tillus > Tillus elongatus. Next base: position 196,978,667 of record OZ023262.1, read on the forward strand.
AACATCACAATGAACTGCCAAAAGTACTCCTCCACCAGATCTCTTAGTAGTAACATCCAGTCTTCTATCTGCCCTAAATACACTGTATGAACACGGAAACAGCTCAGAATCACCAATGTCAGACTGTAAATTAGTCTCACTAAGAGCAATTATCTTGAATTCAGACAACCGACACAAGCCTAGGTAGAGATCTTCTGTTTTAGTACGTAAACCACGAGAATTCTGGTAATAAATTGGTATCCTAACACTGTTGGGCTGATCTAGTTTAAAGAAGCAATAGTCGGAACACCGTTAACATACTTAATCTTGAGGTTTACTTCACCATCATCCACCCTCCGCCTCAATTCACTGACCACAGACTTGGAGTATGCACTTTGCCTAGGGGTTCTGTCCTGCCTAACTCTGACATTACGATACAAATGATCATCCTTGAGTCTTCCAGTCCTGCGCAGAGTACTAAGTACCTGATGTTCATCAGAGAAAGTAACCTTTAGAGGTCTAGGAACGGATGCACTGCTGGAATGCCTACCCAGGCGAAATAGCCTAATCTGGGAGTAATCACCCTCCGGACACAACTTGTGGAGGATATTCTTCACTTCCAGTCTGTCAACATCACTCTCACCACGGCTAGCAGTAGACCCAGACTCAGATTCGGGGAGTCCAAAAATAATAATATTTGACTTCCTCTTGTCTCGCTCACGAATCTCCTGTATTATATTCTCTATATAGGAGTCACTACCAGTTGAAACCTGTACAGTATTGGGCAACTCTGCTGTTACCTTCAATTTCTCAAGCTGCTTCTCGACATCACTAATTCTAGCAATCAGGTTTGGCAACTGTTTGAGACCATCCTCACAATCAGAACACAGAAACAACAGCTTCCTCTTCTTCAACTCCATGCATCTAATCTCAGAGGCACTAAGGTCTGAACACTGCTCACAGAACAAGAGCTTACAGGTGTCACAACTAAAGGTCTTACCAGTAACACCACATTTTGAGCAGTCACTCATGATTTATGGACAGCTGTAGATAAACAGTATAAAATGAAATATAAATAAACTGATAAAGTTAAAAGCTTTTTCCATCAACACAATACCAGGAGATAAGATAACCACGGTGCAAAAAAATAACTGTTCAATTGCAGAATACACTCCAACAAAGAAAATTCAAATGTAACTTCCACTACAATGCTCAAATTCCATAACCAACACTACCACCAGTGCACACAAACAAATGCTGCAGCTTGTCATAAACCTTAACAAATTTGGATGTAAAAAACTTGTGATAAGAACCATAAAAGTACAAGCAGATCTTTCTGATGTTTACACTTTGCAGGCTAATCAACTTCGGTGATCACACAACAATCGTTTTTTTTTTCAATGTGGTATCGCCGTTCGCTTGACATGTTTATTTATCCAAGGTTTATATATTCATTATTAATTTTTAAGTTTCGTTTTAAATAAATAATTAGGTTATTTCCAAATTTACAATATTTACACAATTTTGAACAGTCCTGATTGCATACTTACTGTTCCTGTGTGAAAGAATTAATTTAATAACATAACTTATTTTATCGGTTAGGGTCTTGGACAACTAATATGACCAAACAACTTTGATGTTTTCGGCAATGATTTAGTTCACAAGCTTTTCATATAAACTAAAATTATTAATCGAAAAACAACCTATTCCCTCATTAACCTAAAATTTAAAAAATCACGTGGCAGATTTTTAATTTCATGTCGTCTGTCATTTCCCATAATTGTGCCCGAGATTTCACAATTGTTGGTTCGGGTAGTATGTTTCTGCCTGGTATATATTTAGTTTGGTTACCGTTGATGTATGGTTTATACCTGTTGTATGAATCACGCTACGTGTGGCAGTTAACTACTCTGTCTAGGCATTGGACTTTAACCACTAAGTCGTCTCAACGCATGTCTTTGGGATTTTATTTTTAATTTGGAAAAAACTCCAAATATTGTGTACCAAATTACTTAAAATTCACAACATAGGTTTATTTGCACTATTTCTAGCCACATGTAAAGTCTCATTCCAGTTACTCTGGTACTTACAAAAATATAGCGTTTTCAAAAAGTTTCCCCCGATTTTCCAGCGGAAAAACTTGAGCATAAAGGCTGATTAACAAACTCGATCTCGGTTTTCGCCCACACAAGATTTTTGCCAAGTTTGATTGAAATCATTTTAGTGTTTTTTGAGTTATCACTCTGATCCATATATATATATATATATATATATATATATATATATATACATATATATATATATATATATATATATATATATATATATATATATATATATATATATATATATATATATCCTCTCTGGTGAAGCAACTAACTGGTTGTTTACTGTCACCCTTGCTTCATATAGTTAATTTGTCATTTGAGAGTGGTTGGTTCCCAGAACATCTAACATCTAGTGTTATTAGTTTACTTAAGCAGGGAGATGAAAGTGATCTAAATAATTATCGTCAAATCCACCTACTGAGTGTCTTCTCGAAAATTTTAGAAAAGGTGGCACACAGCAGAATAATGAATTTTGTCAAGGCAAATAACCTCTTGACAACTTATCAGCATGGTTTTCAGGAGAAGAGATCTACAGAAACTGCTTGTTTTAGAATGGTGAATTGTGTGTATGAAAACATCGATCGGGGAAACTTTGTGGTCACTGTGTTCTTTGACCTCACCAAGGCATTTGACACTGTGGATGTCAATATATTGAGTGAGAAATTGTTTGCTTTGGGAATTCGTGGAACATTCTTGGAGTGGATTAGGTCATTTATGAGTGGCAGGTCACTGAAAGTAAACTTTAAGAATAATATCAGTATGATATAGGCTTAGGTGTTCCACAAGGTTCAGTGCTGGGCCCACTGCTATTCATACTATTTATCAATGATATGCCATTGCATGTGCTGGGGGGGCTGGTGACTGTGTTTGCTGATGACACTTGTGTTACTGTCTACGCTGATACTAGGAAGCGGCTTCTTCATGATGTTGGCGCTGTGATAGACCAGTTCCGGGCTTGGTGTGATAGAAACAGACTTATCGTGAATACTGGAAAAACTGCATATGTAGAGTTCATAAACAGAAGTCCTGGAATAATTTCGGCATTACTCTGGTAGACACTGTAAAGTATTTTGGTGTACATTTAGATGCCAGTCTATCATGGCAGAATCAGATTGATATAGTTTTCAAGAACCTGAATAAAGCATATTTTGCAATACTACAGGTGAAAAACACTGTTAACTTAGAGCATAATAAACATGTATTACTCCTTGGCATACCCTCACATAAGTTATGGTATTATATTCTGGGGTAGGGCGGTGACTGTGAGCAGAGTTTTTGTATCTCAAAAGCGATTACTGAGGTTAATGTTTAATCTAAGGCCAACAGAAACATGTAGAAATGTATTTCGAGATCACAGCCTGCTTACAGTTCCATGTATTTACATCTTAAAATGTGTCTGTTTTGCAAGGAATAATTTGGAACTGTTTACCTGTAACTCCTCCTATCATGATTATGAGACGCGTCACCAGGCTTCATTAAGAATACCGCTTCACAGAACAACAAAGTATAAACATGGCCCCTATTACAACTGTATTGTGTCTTTCAATGCTTTACCAGCTGAGTATAGAAAAATAAGAACTTTTGATACATTTAAGAGGGAAGTTAAACGATTTTTAGTTAAGGAAGCATTTTACAGCCACGAAGATTACCTGGATTTTGCTGGTCGGTGATCATTATTTGTGGGGTTTATCATTTGGCTTGATTGTCCGCTTTGTTCTGTTTTTTTTTTTTGCTTTGTTTACTCTGGGAATTGTTTGTGGGTTTTCATATTATGTCTGCTAGGGTGTTTGTATCTTGATTTGTTTGTGTACATTTTATCGTTGTTTATATCAAACGATTTGTTTGTATATATTATTTAGTGACATTGTGAATTTTTGAACACATATATCTTGTTTATAATGATATGTGTTTAGGTTCTTAACAAGCTGTTTTTTATTTATACATATGTTGTCTTTTTTGTTTGTACATGTTTTATACTTTGACTTGTTCTGTCTTTGTTTACAGACATTTAACTTTTTAATTAGTCTTTGTTTTAGTGAATTTTCTTTAAAAAAAATCACTAATGAGGAGATCCCAACTTTTGAATTTTGAAAAAATTTCTTCAAATGAGCGCTAATTAGGCCCCCCAGAACACATTTCCGGGGTCAGTTTCAATATATATATATATATATATATATATATATATATATATATATATATATATATATATATATATATATATATATATATATATATATATATATATATATATATATATATATATATATATATATATATATATATATATATATATATATATATATATATATATATATATATATATATATATATATATATATATGTCACACCGATAACTCAAAAAATAATGGGCCTATTTTGATTAAATTTGGTGAATAAATTCCTTTTGCAAATGGCTTGGATAAGTTCGTTGTCCAGGAAAATCTGCCCAGGTTTTCCCCGAAAATTTTGTGTTTCGAAAAAAATTTATATCTCTGGAACTAACAAAGTACGGGCAACCAAATTTGGTACGCGGGTTTATATCCTTATAGGTAAGTTACCTACCGAAATTTAGCTATGTAGGTCAAAAGACAAAAAAGTTATAGGCATTTAAAGAAAAATAAATTGGGGTTTTCCTCAAAACATCAAAGTTGCGATTTAAAACGTCAAAATCGGCCACATTTAGGTAAATAACTTGAATCTAATAGGGGCTATGGAAATCAAATGTCTCAAGAAGGATGTTTTACAAGCCCTGAAGTCTCAGTTTCAGCCATCATTGTCCTTCATTTTACTAAAATGTTTCCAGAAAATTCATTTCAAATAGACCCTTTCTCTGATGGTTGGCAGTAGTCTTAGCTATGTAGTTTATCGTTTAATGGTATACCATTTTTGTCGAATTTTCGTAAAAAATAAATAAAGCTCAATATATACGTTATAATACAAGATATGAAAAAAATTTGTATATATTAATTATAGGATGTCTTGAGCTACATCTTAAAAAAATTCTACAATCACAGGATGGCCCATAAGTCATTGGTGATACAAATTTTCTTTTTTTTTAAATCAAACACGCCTTATGTTATTGGATTTTTGCATTTTCCATCGAAATATAATGCATATTTGTAAGAAAAGAAATTCTGGATGCAGCAAGTGCATTATGATAGCGAATTTTGTTCAAATGCTTCATATTTGAATAGCCCAATTTGCTTTTAACCTATAAGGTTGACAAAGAAACGAGTTTTTCTGGGAACACTTTAAGTTTACTTTTGGACATTTTTGGACATTTTCACACAATAAAGTTATTTTTAGGAAACATGGCACATTGTTTTTACTATACAGGTTATACTGGTAACCAAAATTGATGCCTGCTTTCTTAAAAAGAAAACACACATATTTGCAATAAAAACATTTAAATGAAAATTCACTACCATAACGCACTTGCTGCGTCCAGAGTTTTTTTACATATATGCCGAGGAGTCTCCCGTGACACTAATCTTAGTCCCTCGTTTTCTTTATTGTTTTTTTTTTAATTTTTGGGTTATCAGTGTGATAGACACAGACACACGCACACACACACACAAATATATATATATATATATATATATATATATATATATATATATATATATATATATACTTTCTTAAAAAGAAAACACACATATTTGCAATAAAAACATTTTCATGAAGAAAATTCACTACCATAACGCACTTGCTGCGTCCAGAGTTTTTTGTTTTACTTGATCACTTGTTCTGGACTATATTTTTGTTCATGTATACATGTGACCTGTCACATGTACTGCTTGTACCCAAGGTGGCCAATAAAAATTATTCGCGCTCATCTGAAGAAGTTTTTCAAAAGCTTTTCGTTGTCACCTCTCTATTAGCGAATTGTTTTAAATGAAAATTCGCTAAAATACTTCTGTGACAGTACATACATTTGCCATACACTTGTTCTGTGCCAGCTAGTGATAAATAACAGGAGACTTAAATTCTTTAATAAATTTGGGATCACATTTTGTCCATTTGTTTTTTTATCATGAGTAGAGGCACCTACAGCACAGATTTAAACTTATGCCATATTATTTCTTTCTTCACTGTGATACATGGAAGACCACTGCCTCTTGCCCATTATCTAATTTGTCCAGAGGTCACATACCTATATGTTCTGTGTTATTCAATAAAATAATAAAGTATTCGAATATAACATATTTGAATCATAATATTGCTTGAATGAATACAACGAATTTCAAACATAATATTGCTTGAATGAACAATATTAGTTGACATAGCAATATGAATATATTTTATAAATTGGGAAAATGATAGAGGTGTGCGAACCCATGTTTTGTTCGAACCGAACTATGAACGAACCCAAGCAAATATGTTGCCTCGAACTTCGAACCTCTGAAATAGTATGTCTAAGGTTCACAGTCGAACTTCGAACTTCTTAGAAATTCAAAATCGAACATCGAACTACCAAAAATTCTTCAGTATTCATATATCATTTCCTTACATACAAAATTTTGGAATATTGTAACATACAATATTTGATATGTAAAAGATTCCAATTCTTTTTACAAAAAGGAAGGATTCAATAAATTTGCAGGTTGATTGGGTGAAAATGCCTTCCGGTTCTGATCGTTGTGGAGATGGGGCAACGTTAAATCAAAAACACAAAATATTTGAAACTTTTTTAGATTTCTAGATCTATAGATAAGCTCAATTATAAATATGTTGTTGTTTGGTATTGGCTAGGCAGTTTTAGCAAACAGATTGGGAGGGTTCAAAGTGAGCACGATAGGTATAAAATAACCACTTACAAGTTTGAACTGTCTCCTGATTGTGAATATTTAACTGTTTTGACTCACTGTGTAATAAAGAATGTTGAAACCAGTGTTTTCCAAAGGCAATCTGTAATTATCCTCAAATTCTGAACATTTACGTTACCGATCGCCTTTGAACACTGCCATCATAATGTTGTTACTGAAATAGGTGATGAGAGGCTAGGATATACAAGAAAAGTAATTCTGTGACTGCTAAAGGGCTTCGTCGTGTCTCAATGTGTCCCATCTACTTTCAAAAATATGCATGAGTGAAATCTCCTGAAATTACGCTATCGACTCAATGACACCGATAACGAGTTTAAAGCGCCTCTACTGAGTTAAAGCGGCCGCAACTTCGCTACCTTTGGCAACATTCAATGCCTGTAAAGTGAAATTTCGAAGTATTTTTGAGCAACGAACTTCGAACTATTTTGAAGAATAACATATTTCGAACTTCGAACTATTTCAACATCGCTAGTGCGAACATATTTTCGAACCGAAGGTTCGGTTCGAGTTCGGGTTCGGTTCGGAATTTCGAAGCTTCGCACACCTCTAGAAAATGATAATAAAAACAATGGGATCTTGATATTTTACAAGTTCATGGGCCACCTCATAAAAGTTACCAATACATGAAGATAATCCACTATGTTTAGATTGGAACCTGTGATGAGCACTACACTACATTAAAAAAAAACCTGACGATCATTTCCCTAACCAAGTTAGTGTCATCAGAGAATGAGAGAGAATTGTTTATCCTCTGATAACGCTAACTTGGTTAGTGAAACCATCTTCAGGTTTTTTTAGATGTGATGTGGTGATTTGGGTTCCCCAAGTGTACTTTCATGAAGATAATGTATAATGAATGTTAAATGCAGGTAAAGTAGAGTAGGTAAATCCAGTATAAATAATCATTTAAAAGGAACCTTTGTTAAAAAAAAAAAAGAAAGAAAACATGTTAAAGTCCATTACCTGTGTGGTCCTAAACTGTAGTGTCCAACACTACTTCTGCTTGATGAACCTCGTGGGGTGCCCGTTACCTTTTCTATGTTAACATTTACATCAACTTTTACTTGGTCTTTTGATTCAGTATCAATCTTATGTAGATTTTTTGCTTTTGAATTGTCATTATCCTGAGGTTTTACTACAAACTGCCCCTTTACTGCTTGCCTAATGTCTAAGGAGTTACCAGAACGTAATGTAGAACTTCTAGAGTCACTGCTGGGTATACTTTTATCTGATTTAGCAGATTTAACAGAAGGTAAGTGTCCACGATCTAAGCAGTGCTCAAACTCTCTAGTTAGAGATTCAATAGTACTAGCAGGACTAACTAAATTTGATGTATCAAATGTGGAGCTGGATGATGATTTCTAAAAATAAATGTAACGATTTTAACGGATCTACTAGTTTATAAATTCATTCTTCTAAGATAGGAATAAATATGTAGATCAATACAAGCAATGCAATACTAATAAATGGAAGCAATCAGATCTTTTTGACTTACTGTGAGCCCAGATTCAAGAATAGCTTTATTTTTCTTTTTTCGCCTTGGTGGAGCAACAGGTATATCTTTAGAAATAGAAGACAATTCTGAAGAAGAGTCAGTCTTCTTAGAACATGAAGCTTTAGTACTTGCTATTACATCCGGTTCTTGAAGAGGAAGTAAAGGTTTGTCACTTTTAAAATCTGATGCTGATGTCAATGTAGTTGGATAATCTTTTGTGCTAGGAGTTGATTCTGAATCATGTGAACTGAATGATAAAGCAGAAACAGATATAGCTTTTCTAGGGTTCTCAGTTATGGTACCTTAAAAATAATAACCGGTAAGTATGACTGCAAATATAACACGAAGTGTTCACTAACCACTTTCTGGTTGACTGCCTGTAGTTCTTGGTAATCTACCAATGGAACTCATACTCTGTACACTTACTGTATCTTGTTCAATTATCCTAAATGGATGTGAAGTTTTACTGGTTGCTGCAAATACGCCATCAACAGATGAAGTTTGACTGTTAGGTGGTGTAATATTTCCAGTTTGGCTATCTTCGTCATCATTCTGCAGCTTTTGTCTTAACTCCTTGAACTTCTTTCTACCTCCTAAGGCGGTGGATTTAACTTGTGGTTCCACCTACAACACAGATTATTAGCTTCGAAATTTACTAGTGTAAAAATTTAACTTACAAACAAATGAGTGTCTTCTTTCTTAAATGAACATTGTGACTTTGCATCTTCATTAATTTTATCTTTCTTCACAATGAGAGAACTTGTTGATATATTAGGTTCTGAATTAGATCGATGGGTCAAACTATCATCTGACGATTTTCTAGGTTTCCTAAAAAACAGCTTGATGTCAACAGACTATTGTCAGCAAATCGTGTTTTAAAATAACAGCTTTACAACAAGGAATGAGAATCATGGACTTAAATCACATGACACATTTAACAATGTCAAAATTTTCCATTGTTTTTAAGCCAGTAAATAAGTGGTTTTGAAAACTGACTGCATTTTTCAGTGTCACTTTCTGGCAAATTCATGAAGATACTATTAGAGGTAACATATTTACTACAATATTTCTTAACCTTAAGTGCACTTATGTACCTTGCTCCATGACTTGGTGTATTATCTTCAGCGTCATAAAATTCCTCGGAGTCACTGCTAGAAGACATATTTAACAAAAATATTTAGCATTTCAGGGCCGTTTTAGACGGTTTAGATCATAATTTAAGCATTTAACTATAACCCAAATAGTAAAAACAGCAGTTCAAGCCCATTACTTCTACCACAGCGCCATTTTTTGATTCTGTTAATGTTAATGTTATGGAGTGGAATTGATTCGAATTATTACGATACCAATACAAACGTCAAAATCTCTCGTTCGAGTATTCGATAAGGAAGCAACCAGGGCTAAATACCAGAAAACCATAGGTGTCGCAAAACGTGGGCCGTTAGGTATTCGTGTTTTAATGATCTACAAAATTCTATATGTATGCCAATATTTTATTTTGTTGATACCAAAACTATGCATCTTGCAAAACAAAGAGTTGTTACAAAATGTATTTGAAGTAGTGATGTGAAATTAGCCAGTCAATAATTATTTTTGGTGGTTAATTAACCGGTAAATAAACAAGCAAATTTACTGGTTAAAACAGTAAAAAAAAGAATTCCCTCCGACTATTTTTTAAGTACACAGCAGCTTAACTTGATGAAAAACCAACCAAAGTACTTTTGGAAGGTTATAAAACACTTTTGTCGAGAAAATCCAAAATTGGAAATGAGGTTAAGCTTCCCGAAATTTCTTGTTTTCAAATAAGAATGTAGGAAATTTAAAGCTGAAATTTAAATTTAAATAGGTTTATTTAATCATAAACTATCTTATAAAATAAAAATTTGGTAATCAATGTATATTAACATATTTTAATAATTACCTACAATAAAATGTAAATAATGACAACACAAGGTAACCTTTATTTTTAATAAACTTAAACATATCTGAATCAGAACGACAATTATTATTTTTTTATAAAAATATATTAATCTTTCGCTAATATATCTCTGTACTGTTAGGGGCATCTTATTAAGTGCACTTCATTAAATGCCTGACCATTTTTGCAGCTTGCAGCATTAAATTATATGGCGCTCTTTACAGAATTTGCACTCCCCTGCTTTATATTTACCTACCCCCATTGATTTTTGAAAGTAATCAGAAGCAATGAATTCTTTTTTGGCATCTTTTATTGATTTGGAGAAAACAAATTTGTAAATAAAAACAAAATATATTTATTACGAAAGAAATTAATATAATAATACAATGGACAAATAGGTAACGATGAGTAACTAACCCAGTTCTTTTTCCTAATGACAATGATTTGATTTTATTAGCCCAAAATGACAAATGACATCGGTTAATTATGCCCACTAGTAATAATTTATGCCAGGTAATTATCCGGATAATTAACCAATGTTAATAACCGGCCAATAACCCACTTACATAACTAATTGAAGAAAGTGTCATATGCAAATAACACACGAATTAGTAATTTGCCGTTCTCTTTAACCCGGACATTTATTTGAGAAAAGATAAGGCATAAAATAACCAAGGTCATGTAAAAGAGGTGAGTTTTCGAAGCCAAACTACCTATTTAATAAAATGGAAAGTCAAGAGGTAAGATATTGAATATTTAATTGAATATATAGTTCCAGTATCAACATATTATTTAAACTCAGGAACTACTCCTTCCTCACATTCTTATAGAATCGTAGATTAATGAATGCTATGTTAATTTAAGATGGGTTTACTCAATTGTGTTTGAGTAAGTTGAATATTTGCACGCTTCGCTCTTCGGACGGGGGCGTAAATCTGTCGGGTCCGTGTATTATGCGATGTTGGGCACGTTAAAGATTCGTACCCTCCTTACAGAAAGGAAATTGGTTCAGCAACATTTGCAGGATAGTGAGGTAAAACTCCTTTCTGTCGTTGATGATTAGCCATAGTAATTAACGAAACGAAAATTCGATTAATTTAGGTCAAACAGTAAAATGGTGCAATGTACACAAGTTTCATTCATCACTTTCTTTATTTCCTTTCAGATTCGCTTCCTCTGTGTTACTTCATATCTTAATTCATACCCAGTTATTGAAATAATTCTTACAGCATACTGTATGAAAAAAAAGTCCAGCTTAACATTTCAGCTAACCATGACGCGGAACCACGTAATTTATATACTCGAAATGAGTGCGCACATTGCGACTCCGCGTTTTGAACATTGGTACTTTCAATTTTCAATGCTTTAGTGCTTATTGAGCACTGGCGGCAGCCCTGTGTCGTTAGAGGCGCACTTAGGTGAACCGTAATTGGTTATAAAAGTGAGTGCAGTGTTTAGCTTGGACATTATTCTTGGTTTTGGAGTTAGTTCAAAATTGACAAGAGTCAGCAAGGTTGCGCACGTCCTAAAAGGCAAAAATTAAAATTATGTATCCCTTTTGTTATCGATTTTAATTCGAAGAAATTGTGAGTCTATGGTAAACCTATTTATAGAAGAAAATCGAGATATAAGTTTGTTTCACTGAGTGTAGCTACGGATCGAAACGCAATTGTGGGATAAAAGTTTGTGGTTGGTAAATGTATAATTTAAAACCATCCCCTTACGCACACACACACAAATTAATTGTAAAAACTCGGGACGCAGCAAGTGCGTTATGGTAGTGAATTTTCTTAAATATGTTTTTATTGCAAATATGTCTGTTTTCTTTTTATTTAAGAAAGCAGGCAGCAATTTTGGTTACCAATATAACCTATATAGTCAAAACAATGTGCCATGTTTCATAAAAATAACTTTATTGTGTGAATATGTACAAAAATTTCCAAAAGTAAACTTAGTGTTCCCACAAAAACTCGTTTCTTGGTCAACCTTATAGGTTAATAGCAAATTGGACTATTCAAATATGAAGCATTTGATCAAAATTCGCTACCATAACGCACTTGCTGCATCCAGAATTTATTTTCTTACAAACATGCATTATATTTCGATGGAAAATGCAATAACATAAGGCGTGTTTGATTAAAAAAAATGAGAAAATTTGTATCACCAACGACTTATGGGCCACCCTATGAGTGTAGAAATATTTTTTAAGATGTAGCTCAAGACACCCTATAATTAATATATAAAAAAATTTTTCATATCTTGTATAATAACGGATATATTGAGCTTTATTTATTTTTTACGAAAATTCGACAAAAATTATATACCATTAAACGATAAACTCTATAGCTAAGGCTCCTGCCAAGCATCAGAGAAAGGGTCTATTTTAAATTAATTTTCTGGAAATATTTTAGTAAAATGAAGGACAATGACGGTTGAAACTAAGACTTCAGGGTTTGTAAAACATTCTTCTTGAGACATTTTCTTTCCATAGCCCGTACTAGATTCAAGTTCTTTGCCTAAATCTTGCCAATTTTTGACGTTTTAAATCGCAACTTTGACATTTTGAGGAAAATCCCAATAATTTTTTATTTAAATGCCTGTAACTTTTTTGTCTTTTGATCTACAGAGCTAAATTTTGGTATGTAGCTTACGTATAATGATATAAACCCGCGCACCAAATTTGGTTGCCCTTACTTTGTTAATTTTGGAGATATAAATTTTTTTAAATTTTTTTCGAAGGAAAACTCAAAATTTTCCGGGAAAACCTGGGCCGATTTTCCTGGCTAACGAACTTATCCAAGCCATTTGTAAAAGGAAGGTACTCACCAAATTTAATCAAAATCGGCCCATAATTTTTTGAGTTATCGGTGTGATACACACACACATATATATATATATATATATATATATATATATATATATATATATATATATATATATATATATATATATATATATATATATATATATATATATATATATATATAATATATATATATATATATATATATATATATATATATATATATATATATATATATATATATATATAAACATATAAAAATTGAAACTGACCCCGGATATGTGTTCTGGGGGGCCTAATTAGCGGTCATTTGAAGAAATTTTTTCAAAATTCAAAAGTCGGGATCTCCTCATTAGTGAATTAGTGAAAAAAGGAAATTTGTATCACCAACGACTTGTGGGCCACCCTGTAATTGTAGAAATATTATTTTAAGATGTAGCTCAAGACACCCTATAATTAATATATACAAATTTTCTTCATATCTTATATGATAACGGATATATTGAGCTTTATTGATTTTTTACGAAAATTCGAAAAAAATTATATACCATTAAATGATAAACTCTATAGCTAAGGCTACTGCCAAGCATCAGAGAAAGGGTCTATTTGAAATCAATTTTCTGCAAATATTTTAGTTAAATGAAGGACAATGACGGTTGAAACTAAGACTTTAGGGTTTGTAAAACATCCTTCTTGAGACATTTTATTTCTATAGCCCGTATTAGATTTAGTTATTTGCCTAAATGTTGCCAATTTTGACATTTTAAATCGCCACTTTGACGTTTTGAGGAAAACCTCAATTTATTTTTCTTTAAATGCCTATAACTTTTTTGTCTTTTGACCTACATAGCTAAATTTTGGTAGGTAACTTACCTATAAGGATGTAAACCTGCGTATAAAATTTGGTTGCCCTTACTTTGTTAATTCCGGAGATATAAATTTTTTTCAAAAGAAAACACAAAATTTTCCGGGAAAACCTGGGCAGATTTTCCTGACTAACGAACTCATCCAAGCCATTTGCAAAAGGAATTTTTTCACCAAATTTGATCAAAATCGGCCCATTATTTTTTGAGTTATCGGTGTGATACATATATATATATAAATATATATATATATATATATATATATATATATATATATATATATATATATATATATATATATATATATATATATATATATATATATATATATATATATATATATATATATATATATATATATATATATAAACATATAAAAATTGAAACTGACCCCGGATATGTTTTCTGGGGGGCCTAATTAGCGCTCATTTGAAGAAATTTTTTCAAAATTCAAAAGTCGGGATCTCCTCATTAGTGAATTTTTTTAAAGAAAATTCACTAAAAAATCCAAAAAGCCTTATTGAAGATTAATTGGAATCTATATTATATGCCTAGTCACTCAAGTATTGAAGATGAACTTCTAGCACGTGAAGACGAATATATACCGAATGATTAATCTAAGAGTGGCTTCGGTAAGTGGGATTTATAAAAGGATTAAGTAGATATATATATATATATATATATATATATATATATATATATATATATATATATATATATATATATATATATATATATATATTTGATTGTTTGCAGAACACGATGATTATTTTGGAGTTGTGAATGTCATTGAAAGTGAACAATTAGAGTTAAAAAAGGGAAAGGTGCTTTAGACGACAACGCAAACTTACATAAGTACCTACAAGTTGCAGATGTAAACGTGATAAATCTCGTGTTGCAAGATGAGTCTACTGGGATCAGCAAACGAAAACAAGTTGAACTCACTTTAAGGCACCCAAGCTATTAATATAAACACCACGAGTAACCAACCTATTAAGAAGTTTTATGCACAATCAACCAAAGGAGGCAGTGCTATCGGGGCGGCAAGGCCGCGGACGAGCCCGGAGGAAAAAAAAACCTATTGAGAATGTTATTTTTTTATTCCCCATGAAAATATGTTTTACTTGATAGTAGCTGAAAAAAAATAGATGTACGGACGATGTTTTATCTGCTGTTGAAGAAATGTCTAAGTTGACAAGGTGAAAGCCACTTTCAATTCAAGAACTGCATACGTTTATTGGTTTGCTGCTGCATATCAGCACTTGGATGCTGGAAGACTACTGGAAAACGTATCATCTTTTCAATTTAATGTGCTTTTCATGAGAATATGAGTGAGGTATCGTTTCCTACCCATTCTTTGATGCCTACATTTTGCCCAAAAGCATCCTGTAAAGAACCCGAATATAACTTACAAAATTGGTCCAATACTGAACTTTTTCAATGCGAAAATGCATGTTGTATATCAAGCAGGAGAAAATCTTTTACTCGACCAATCCATGATATTATACCGAAGGCGATTCGTGTTCAAACAGTCTATAAAAAATGAAAGACACAATTATGGCATCAAGGTGTATGTTCTTACGGATTTTTATGGTATATTATTAAAAATAATAGTTTACACTGGTACCCTACGCTCGTTAAATGGAAAAGGTAACTCGCAAAAAGTTTTGCGTCTGATGAAGAATAACCTTGTAAGTGGCCGGTTACTTTGTATTGACACCTGTTATACATGTATTGGTGTAGCACATAAATTATTGAGAAATACAACGCATTTACTGGAACATTAAAGCGTACTAAGTGAGTGGTGGACGTGCCGCCACCTAGTTGCGGAACCAAGTAGTGTGCTGTCACGCCAGCTCCAAATAACACAAAGTGTTATAAAAATAGAGACTGTATACAGCTAACTAACAATTTAGAAAATTGTCAGCCCTGGCCCATTTCTACCCCAATATAGGGACAAAGTATGTAAGACTAGATGCATTCTCGCAACAATTAGAACCGTAGACCGGTTTCGCTCTCATTATAGCTCTTCAGTACGGCATACTAATTGTAGCAAAAATGCATCAAAAGTAATACGGCCATAGTATAGCCAGCCTTAAAATACTAAGTGTGGTGGACGTGCCGCCAAAAAAAAAAAGAAAATAAAGAAACTCTGGACGCAACAAGTGCGTTATGGAAGTGAATTTTCATAAAAATGTTTTTAATTACAAATATATCGCTCTAATGCGAGCAGGCATCAATTTGGTTACCGGTATAACCTATATAGTAGGAACAATGTACCATATATTATCAATATAATTAGTTGAAAATGTACAAAAATTTTCCGAAAATAAACTTTAAATGCTTCTGAGAAAACTGGTCTCCTAGCCAATGAACCTTAGGTTAATAGCAAATTGAGTTATTGAAATTTGAAACATTTAATGAAAATTCGCAACCAAAACGCCCTTACTGCGTTCATACAAAAATTTTCCGAAAATAAAGTTAAATGTTGGTTTCCTAACCAATAAAACTTACGTTAATAGCAAATTGCGTTATTGAAATTTAAGGATTTAATGAACATTTGCTACCAAAACGCACTTACTGCGTCCAGACTTTTTTCTTACAAACATGCATCATATTTCGATAAAAAATGCTAAAATTCAGTAACGATTTGTTCTACGAAAATTAGCTAAATATTATAGACCGTTAAACCATAAACTTCACTAAACCTACAGCGAAAGCATCAATTTAACTAAACCGACAGCCAAAGCATCAGAGAAGGGGTCTGTTTGAAATGAATTTTCTGTAAATATTTTAGTAAAATGAAGGGCAATGACGGTTGAATCTGAAACTTAAGGGTTCGCAGAACACTCTTCTTGCAACATTTTGTTTTCACAATCCGTATTTGTTTCACGTTCTTTGCCTAAACATTCCCAATTTTGACGTTTGAAATTGCGAGTTTGACGTTTTAAATTGCGAGTTTGACGTTTTGAGGGAAACTCCAAAATTTGTTTTTTAGCCGCCTGTAACTCTTTTGTCCTTAAACTTAGAGACCTAAATTTTGGTATATGGTCCACTCTTTATAATACAAATACGCGTACCAAATTCTGTTGCCGTCACTTTGTTATTTTCGGAGATATGAATTTTTTTAGAAAGAAAAACAAAATTTTCCAGGAAAACCTGGTACGATTTTCCTGGCTAACGAACTTATCCAGGCCACTTGCAAAAGGAAGGTACTCACCAAATTTGATCAAGATCGGTCTATTATTATTTGAGTTATCGGTACGATATATATATATATATATATATATATATATATATATATATATATATATATATATATATATATATATATATATATATATATATATAAACACGGATCTCCCCCCATTAGTGTATTTTTTAAACGAAATTAACTAAAAAAGAAAATTTGAATCACCAACGACTTATGGGCCAACTGTCATTGTAGAAATATTTTTAAGATCAACCTACAGAGCTAATTTGGTAGGTGATTTACATATAACGTTTTACGAAAAATTCGCTAAAAACTGGAAGGGATAATATGCAATTCACCGCCTTAAATAACCGCGTTGGATAAAACTCGGACCTTATATAAATCATCTAGTGGTAGTCTCTGCCTACCAAATTTCAGGTTCTAATTTTGAGCCGCCGCCCTTTTTAGTGAATTTTCTTAAAAAAATTCACTAATGAGGAGATCCCGACTTTTGAATTTTGAAAAAATTTCTTCAAATGAGCGCTAATTAGGCCCCCCAGAAAACATATCCGGGGTCAGTTTCAATTTTTATATGTTTATATATATATATATATATATATATATATATATATATTTATATATATATTTATATATATATATATATATATATATATATATATATATATATATATATATATATATGTATCACACCGATAACTCAAAAAATAATGGGCCGATTTTGATTAAATTTGGTGAAAAAATTCCTTTTGCAAATGGCTTGGATAAGTTCGTTAGCCAGAAAAATCTGCCCAGGTTTTCACGGAAAATTTTGTGTTTTCTTTCGAAAAAAATTCATATCTCCGGAATTAACAAAGTAAGGGCAACCAAATTTGGTACACAGGTCTACATCCTTCTAGGTAAGTTATCTACAAAAATTTAGCTATGTAGGTCAAAAAACAAAAAAGTTATAGGCATTTAAAGAAAAATAAATTGGGGTTTTCCTCAAAACGTCAAAGTGGCGATTTAAAATGTCAAAATTGGCAACATTTAGGCAAATAACTTGAATCTAATACGGGCTCTGGAAAGAAAATGTCTCAAGAAGAATGTTTTACAAACCCTGAAGTCTTAGTTTCAACCGTCATTGTCCTTCATTTTACTAAAATGTTTCCAGAAAATTCATTTAAAATAGACCCTTTCCCTGATGCTTGGCAGTAGCCTTATTAGCTATAGAGTTTATCGTTTAATGATATATAATTTTTGTCGAATTTTCGTAAAAAATCAATAAAGATCAATATATCCGTTATTATATAAGATATGAAAATTTTTTGTATATATTAATTATAGGGTGTCTTGAGCTACATCTTAAAATAATATTTCTACAATCACAGGGTGGCCCATAAGTCGTTGGTGATACAAATTTCCTTTTTTTTTTAATCAAACACGCCTTATGCTATTGCATTTTTGCATTTTCCATCGAAATATAATGCATGTTTGTAAGAAAAGAAATTCTGGACGCAGCAAGTGCGTTATGGTAGGTAATTTTGATCAAATGCTTCATATTTGAACAGCTCAATTTGCTATTAACCTATAAGGTTGACCAAGAAACGTGTTTTTTCGGGAACACTTCAAGTTTACTTTTGGAAATTCTTGTACATTTTCACACAATAAAGTTATTTTGATGAAACATGGCACATTGTTTTTACTATATAGGTTATACTGGTAACCAAATTTGATACCTGCTTTCTTAAAAACACACATATTTGTTATTAAAAACATTTTTATGAAAATTCACTATCATAACGCACTTGCTGCGTCCAGAGTTTTATCACATCTCCAAGTCTGCGTACTGGCGTAAACTGAAAATGTGTCAATTTCCATGTAAAATCTAAATCTCTCGTCGCTTATACCACCGAAAATATGACAGTACCCAACGTCATCACTCGCATTACAGCTTATACGCTATATTAACGTTGATGTCCTGAATTTATCAGAGAATCTTTGCATAACGTGTTTGATACGACCACGATAAGGTCTTAGGTGCATTAGCCAATCATAGTACTGTCTGCATGGTATAAACCAGGGATTCATAAACTATTTTGGGCCAGAGGCCTCTTTTCCAAAATGAACTGATACCCCAGGCCCCCATATAGCCAAATTACTTAAAAATCGTATCTCTAGTTTTTTCCTATTGATACAAAATACTTACCAATTTAAAAACTTTGCGGCTTGTTAAGTGAGTAAACTTGACATCATCTTCAGATCAAAATTTAACAAAATAGATAGACATAAAATTCAGTGATTATCAAGTGCAATTAATAATTATTAATACAAATTACGTAAAAATACTTAAGTAGGTAATTATTTTTTGAAAAAAGCAATCGCAAAGCAAAGATAAAAAAATTTAGTGTTTTGTCGACCCCTGGAAAACCAATTTCGACCCTAAGGAGTCGATATCGACCACTTTGGGAATCCCTGGTCTAAACCTACACCGTTGGTTATTAAGTAACCCAGAGTTTGACGTGTCACACTAATCCTTTTTACTGTTTGCAAAAACTTCGTAATAAGGGTTTTTGTAATACAATTGTGAAGCCAGAGAACAAATCTCTACATCTGAATTTAGTATGAGACGGTTTTATCAAGTATATGCAACAACACAACAAATAATATATTGCGACAACACAGCAATCAATGTATTACCACAGTCCCCTTTAAAGTTTACAAAAGCTTCATATCTTTTGTGCTGTGGCTATACGGTTGTGCTGCCAATTGAATCTAAACAACGTAAAATCAACATGGGAAATAATATTAAAACTCTGGACGCAGCAAGTGCGTTATGGTAGTGAATTTTCATAAAAATGTTTTTTAAATAGCAAATATGTTTTTTTAAGAAAGCAAGCACCAAATTTGGTTACCAGTATAATCTATATATTAGAAACAATGTGCCATGTTTCATCAAAATAACTTTATTGTTTGAAAATGTACAAAAATTTCCGAAAGTAAACTTAAATTGTTCCCGAAAAAACTGGTATTCTGGTCAACCTTATAGGTTAATAGCAAATTGATTCAAAATTTGAAGCATTTAATGAAAAGTCGCTACCATAACGCACTTGCTGCGTCCCGAATTTCTTTTCTTACAAAGATGTATTATATTTCTATGGAAAATACAAAATGCAATAACATAGGGCGTGTTCGATTAAAAAAATTCACTAAAAAAAAGAAAATTTGAATCACCAACGACTTATGGGCCACCCTGTAATTGTGGAAATATTTTTTAAGATGTAGCTTAAGACACCCTACAATTAATGTATACAACTTTTTTTTGTAACTTGCATAATAACGGATATATTGCGCTTTAATGATTTTTTTACGAAAATTCGACAAAACTGATATACCATTAAACGATAAACTCTATAGCCAACACTACTGCTAAAGTATCAGAGAAAGGGTCTATTTGAAATGAATTTTCTGGGAATATTTTAGTAAAATGAAGGACAATGACGATTGAAACTAAGAGTTCAGGCTTTGTAAAACATTATTCTTGTGACAATTTTCTTCCATAGATCATATTAATTTCAGGTTCATTGCCTAAATATGAACAATTTTGACGTTTAAAATCGCGACTTTGACGTTTTGAGGAAAACCCAAATTTATTTTTCTTTAAGTGCCTGTAACTTTTTTGTCTTTTGACCTACATAGCTAAATTTTGGTAGGTGGCTTACCTATAAGGATATTAACTATCGTACCAAATTTGGTTGCCCTTACTTTGTTAATTCCGGAGATATAAATTTTTTTCGAAAGAAAACACAAAATTTTCCGGGAAAACCTGGGCAGATTTTCCTGGCTAACGAACTTATCCAAGCCATTTGCAAAAGGAATTTTTCCACCAAATTTAGTCAAAATCGGCTTATTATTTTTTGAGTTATCGGTGTGATACATATATATATATATATATATATATATATAAATATATAATATATATATATATATATATATATATATATATATATATATATATATATATATATATATATATATATATATATAATATATATATATATATATATATATATATATATATATATATATATATATATATATATATATATATATATAAACATATAAAAATTGAAACGGACCCCGGATATGTGTTCTAGGGGGCCTAGTTCGCGGTCATTTGAAGAAATTTTTTCAAAATTCAAAAGTCGGGATCTCCTCATTAGTGAATTTTTTTTAAGAAAATTCACTAATATAAATCCTACCCAAAAGCCTAGTAAAAAGATATGCTGGGCAATCGATGTAGGCATATCTCTGACATTTCACTTATTATTTAACAATTTTAAATTGTTCTGAAATTTCCGTCTAATACAATATACCTGGATGAATTTTTAAATTTTGCTCCCGACCTTAACGTCACAAAAATGTATAATATTGAAATTTTTAAAAACGCTTGCTTATGTTTGGATAGTTACAGCTTTATTTCGTGCCTTAACTGTGACATCATCTATTTCACTAAACACTATAAGATAGCATATTGATTGAATGATCCGACTGCTCAGTTTCAAAATACAGATGAGACTTCTTCTCTTGCTTCACAAGTGTTTGTTCTTCTCTGTAAGCGGTTTCGCCCTTTTACGACATTGATAGGCAGGAGAAAATTACAGAGAAGAAAACAAACACTTGTAAAGTTGTAAAGCTAGACAAGAAGTCTCTACAACTTTAAATAGTATGGAATAGTTTTACCAAGTCAGGGTAACAACAAATAATGGATGTTGATATTTTAAGAAGCATATGTTTGTAAAGCATGCTAAAAATTAAACACCTTGTTAATTTAACACAAAGGTAATTTTTCTCAACTTCGAAATAATTTGATTTTAAAAATGTTCCTCAACAATTATTCGGGAAGGTACGCCTATGGTTAGGGTATTTGATTTTCTGTCTTTTACCGACCAATCGGCTACAGTACTTTGACATCTTCGTTTTATGTTCTGTCTCAGCAGCACGGCGGCAGTTCAACTCGCTCACAGCTCAAGGCTGTTTCCTCACCCAAGAATAAAATCAACATGGAGGACCTAGCAGTGGAAGTATGCGGCGAAAATGAAGTTCTTTATAAGGTGTGTATAACTTAAAGTATGGCCTTTTTAATGATTTTGAAACCTTTCCTGTGTAGTTAAGTGTTTTGTTAATATTATGTTGATTAAAGTAACGTGCTACGTGTAACACTTAAGAGGACTTTTTAGAAATTCTGATTCACCAAACGCGGTACTTTTGACGCCATGGCCATTTGACAGGGCGTGAGTTTTCCATGTGTCTTCTGATCGGATTTTAAACCTCCTAAATAATAAAACTTATTGTAGTATTAGTTTTAATTAAATTGTTAATATTCGAAATGAGGCAAGAAAACCGTTTTGTTTATAAGGTTATGTTCTAGAAGTATCATATTACACATTATAGAAGTTATAAGATGCATATTTTCACTAAATATAACTATGTAATAATTGAATTGTGCAATATTTATTTAATTTCAGGGCCTCATGATAGATTTGTTTGACGATGAAGTCCTTATACGTTTTGAAGATGAGTAAGTAAAATTTCTGTGTCAAATGTACACTTTATCTAATTTGTGAAAATTCCTTTTATTAGGTGGCAACCAGACTCCAAGTTCCCATACTCACAGGTCTTTCCTCCTCTTAAGTCCGAGCCCAAAGGAGAATTCACTGAAAATATGGAGGTAGAAGTTTACTCAAAATCAAATCCCCAGGAAGGATACGGATGGTGGAAAGCTAGGATTAAGGTATGAGACCTTAAACATCATACTTGCATGTGTAATTTTTAAAATAGTATTACCATCAATGTTTTCATGCCTAATATTTTATACTACCGAAGTATATTAAAGGTGCTTGTAAGAAATATACCTTTACTTCTTTATTTTGGTCAAAATTGTACATATGTGTATACACATTGCTAACCTAAACAAATTTTATTATTTTGACACCCTTTAGTGGTTTCTTCTTGGTTTCTTCTTGGTTTCTTCTTGGTTTCTTCTTGGTTTCATTAGTGGCAATCGCAAACCAATCACAGTTATTAGTGGTAATGAAGAAGCAATAATAATTCCTCCTGATTAAAATTCATTTGTGTTGATAGCCATGTGTTTTCAATAAATTTTTGTTTGAAACATAATTTGAAAGTCTTGTTTTTATTATTGGGCTGTTTATTTTTAGTTGGACTCAAGTTATTGACCTTTAATAAGTGTATATTTAATTTTTTTTATAATTCACTGTATTAATCATGTGGGGTTATAAGCTAAAAGGTCTAAACAATAAAATCAGTACATGAACTTAATATTTACAATAAAGTTAAATTATGATAATAGTATTGACAGAACAAAGTGTGCTTTTAAATTTGGCTGAGAAAATTGGTTTTATTTAACCATGTGACACAGCGAGTATATTTATTGGGAATTTGTTAACAATTCTCTTAATATTTTTAGTATTTTAAAATAAAAGTCTGATTTCTGTGTACCAAGCTTTTGTATTGCAATATGCTTTTTGTATGTTTACCTGTCACACATCAGGGATCGTTTTGTCTTTAACAAGCTAGCCACTTATTAGTCTGCTTATTATTCTTTCAAGATTTCATCTTCTGGTAGTTTTATTAATTATGAAGATTCTTGGTAGTATTGTTTTTATAGTGGGTTTCCTATAAAGATTAAGTAAATTCAAACAATATCGATTAGCTGATTTTAGATTTGCTGTCTTGATTGATTTGTCAAAATACAATTGGCTATGAAATATGAAAACATCACTTACCCAATAGCTATAATAATATCAATTAGCATGTTATTTTGTAATTAGGCAGGTGGTTTCCATTGGTTATACTTGTATAATAAAACAATGACAAAATGACTTTCAATGATTAGAAATTCTACCAAAAGCAGAAAATGACCTTTAAGGAACGAGAATCATAACCTCGTTTAAAACAGAATTTGTTGAAGCAAGTGGGAATTTGTTTACTTTTACTTCAGTAATATCTGAAACAGTGTTTCTTTAATGGCTTTGTTTCTTTAATGCCTTTGTTTCTTTAATGCCTTTGTGTTTCCCCAACTGACCAATCACTGATGACACCATAAAGCAGTTTCACCTTACCTTCTTAGAAATTTAGCTCCACTCCTTTTTTGCTGTAAGTGGGGCATTGGTCTTTAACAGGCAGAACGTGCAGAAATTCAACTAGTAAACACAATGTAACAACCACTGTAGATAATTTCACAGTATGCCTTAAAATAGTAAAATGATTCCAAGCTCATACCGGGATTACAAACCACTACACTTGGCTTTAGAGGTGTGAGTTCTTACCACTACCACAGGATTTAGAGAGCTGGCCATTCGGCAATTGTCATGGCGAGCTTTACCTTTATTGTGATGCTCCTATGCAAAGTTCTAGAGCACTGTCCACTGTTCAGCTCTATCTCCTTTGCTAAGTGTTCACAGCCTAGGTGGGCTCCATCAAGTGGCTTTTGGTCTTTGGAGAAGGGACACCTTCCATAGTTCCTCAATAGATTTTTTTGTCCATGGAGGAAGTCTACAGTTCTCCCCTGTCGGGTTGAGCTTTCCTTACTGCTTCCTGAGACTTGTTTGTAGACCTTTGTTGGTCACCTTTAATCTGGTCAGCACTCTGTTGGCCTCCAGCCTTTTTAGTTTTTTCCTGGGTATAGAAGGCACACATATGCAGCCCCAGTACCACCTGTGGCTCACATACGGAACGACCCAATGGTACTTGCTGCATGAGCACAAGCCTCAATGAGGTATCCTGGCTTATGAGTGCATTTAGTGAATTGCACTTGAGGTCCTTTTGCAGGAATTTCTGTAAGTTTTTTCCCCTTTGGCTTGTCCCCAAATTTGTTCTGGATGCACTGCAGCCTTAAACGCTTAGTGCGCCTGCTCTTGTTTAAAATCCTCTTCACAACACAGTGAGGAATGGAGTACCCTGTACCAGCTTGTGCAGGTCTATCTAAAAGGCAATCACCCGATTCCATTATTGGTTCCTGGAAATAAGTACTGTCTTCTATTGTTCAGTGTCCTGTGTAGAGAATGTGCACATGTGTTGAGGTGTACTCTGACAGTATATCCAGCCAAGTACCCAACAATCTTAAGTTGCGCTCTACTAAAGCATATCAGTTCTGCATACGTTTTGTTGGATGGCCTTTCCATAAGCTTCCCGCTATGGTTTAATCTCTGCCTTCTTTCCTAGTAAAAAATATGTTGATTGCCAAGTTGCTGGTTAATTTCCTTATAGATTTTGCATTTTGGTACAGGCAAAGTCGGCTATGGAGCTGCATATTCCATAGTTGCTCCCTGCCTTGCTAATTGGCTGGATTGGCACCCAGCCTGATTTAACGTTGTTCTGGTTCGCTAGTGCTCCGAGGTCTTTGCTGCATTTCTAAACCAGTGCCAACACCCCATAGCATCTAACCTTGTTGGGGGGCACCCAACTGTCTGACATAATATAGATCCCCTTTTTGGCGAAGCCCCTTCTTGTTTCCCTTTTCACATTCTAACGGTTCATAAACTTACCTGAAATACAGTGACCTGTCTACCTAGACAACAGAACTGGTCTGTCCCCGGCTTCATGCCGTGAATTGAAGCCCCAGTACATGTATCCGTTTTAATTTACACCATCCAAACGCAAGTGCCAAAATAAGGATGGGAAATAGAAATAAACACTAGTACAACATTAGTAACATTAAATATGGTTACTTAATGTAACATAGCATCAATAAAACTGACTATTACTTTCAAAAGAAGCAGACCGACCTACATCAGATTGCCCCATTGCACTTTCGCTTGATATCCTGGACAGAAGTCTTGGAAATATCAAAGGTGTCTTGCAAGATGGAATTCCTGCACATACAATTAATCGGAGATGATTGCATTTGCCTTGTATCATATACAGGAGGGTAAAAAGTATCTGGAGAGGGAACTTCTAAACATGGAACATTGTATATTTTGAGTTTTTTGAGGAAATCCTATAGAGGGTACTGCTCATTGACATGAAAGGATAGAAACTTCAAGAATTTACGTAGCACATATTCAAGACTTTCCATATGCACATTATACAAACACTTGCATATTCAAGACGAGACCGGACCAAGGTAAAGAAATATATCTGCTAAAGAAAACTTCTTGTAGCAATGGCCTCATAATGTGCCCTGAAAGATAGACTTGAATCAAAAATAACACCAAGATCTTTCACTTTATTGGGACTATCCAGTAGCAATTTACTCATATTACATAGATTTTTCTTCTTGCAATAAGACATATGACATTAATTGACACTAAGTGAGAGGTCATTGTCACTGGACCACTTTTCAGACACTAATACTTCTCTGAAGCTTCTCACTGTCTCATGTTATTGAGATGTGAGAAAGTATTTTGATATCGTCAGCATAAGTGAAATGTGGAGCATCCAAGACATGTGTGACATCATCAATTAAGATATCAAACAGGAGTGGATCAAGCATTGCACCCTGTGTTATCCCAGATGGTGCAGTATAAAGATCCGATGTGTAACCCTTCACCTTGACAAATTGCTTCCCTTCACCCAAATATGAACTGAACCTGCCCCTGTACCAAACTAGGCTTTCAGGTGGAAACTGTAGCTGGTTGTGTGTGGCCACTCCTTCTCTTTGATTCCTTATAACAACCTCACACAGCAAGGTAGTGATGTAGTTCGTGTTGTTATTCATATCAAATATGGGCCCCTACCTCATGCGTCAAACTTGTATGCCTAGCTCTAACTTGTGACAGTTGGTTCATTCAATGGAGCTACATTCCTGCCTCTCTCTGCATGACAACATAAACTGGTGAGAGACCCCGAATATAGTCAGTTGAAGCTGTAGGGGTTCTCATTGTCCCTGTAATTCTCACACAAGCAAGTTTTTTGTAACCTGTTTAAATTAAGTTTGGTGTTACTGTCTAACTCTTGCCTACCACACCACTGCGATGTGGATTATTGCTGGTCTTACCACTTTGGTGTGGAACCGAAGGCTTCAGGCTTCAGTTTTTGTCATTCATTTGTCTGACCACTGCAAGTATGGTCACCGATTTTCTGATATTTTTGTTCAATGTGCTGATTCCAGGTACGCTGAGAGTTTATAATGACTCCCAGGTATTTCACCTACCCCCAGCAACCAGAATCTATTCACCTTGCAGAATGATAGGTCCAATACCCTCAATATTTCTCTATCTAGTACATGGAATTATTGTAGACTTTTCAGGTGTAACCACAAGACTTTTCTGCTCGTTTATCTTTTTAGCAGGTTGAGAGCCCTTTTTTGGTGTTATTATTAGTTTCTTTTCTGTAATAAATCATATATTGTGTTAACACAAGTCGGCAAGCGTTCGTGATAGTATAAAACACAATTTAAATAATTATAGTTCAAACACATCATATGCCAAAATGTCTTCTTAATTGCCACTTTGTCAATTTTGTTGCAATCCTGGTTTTGATTGTCCCTGTAAATTTGAATCCAACTGGAATTACCAGTTCATCCGCATAACCCAAGGGACAAAAGACCTTCCTATTAAGTCACCTCAGCATTCCATTTATTAAAAGACTTTACAGCAAAAGCGACAGACAACCCGTCAAGGGCAGCTTCCAATTTCATCATTATAAGTGGCTGTGATGTACACTCTGCCTATACGTGGCGATTTTGATCCTGTAAAGCATTTTCTGTTAATTAAAAAATCATATGCATATGGCATTCGAGATCTGCTGTTGGCATGGTTCCATTGTATCTTGAAGGCAGAACCTTCAGAGTTAAAATTAGTGGGTGTTACTCTGATCTTATATATGTTACTTCTGGGGTTCCACAAGGTACACACTTTGGGACACTTCTATTCAACATTTTTTCTTCAGGTCACTGTACTTAATGTTTACAGATTATTTAAAAATGTTCACTTCTGTCTACACAGCTGATGATATATCAGCCCTTGCCAATAATTTGGTGTGCTTGTCTTCATGGTGCCATATAAATTATCTTCATTTGAACATAAATAAATTTTATGATGAAGCTTTTCCTTAAAGCTACTTCTCAGTTTACCACCTCAGATTCTGATTATCTCGTAGATCACATCTGAAGATGGGTTGATACTGTTCGTGATCTGGGTGTCGCATTGGATTCACAGCTTAGGATGTTATTTCAAATTGATGCTGTTACTTCAAGAGCTGCAAAAATGTTGGGTCTAATAACTAGAATCATTAGTCTTTTTAGCAGTGTCCCTACATTGACCATCCTTTACTCATTGACTGTACAGTCTATCTGATTATTGTTCAGTGATTTGGGTCACCCCATAACGTTGTACATATTGATAGAATTGAAAGTGTTAAGCAAATATTTGTCAAAACGTTGTGTTATAAAAAATAAAACGTGTTTTTATAAATGTAGTTACAGTTTATTGCTTTCTTATTTTGCTCTACATTCCTTACCCCTCCTCGGTGTCATAAGTAAACCTCCCTGACCTCCAAATAAAGGCCTTCCATGGAACGGAACTTACTTGACTCCTCCGTAAAGCATCTAAGGGCTTCACATTCACACAGGTAGTGCTAAGACGTTGCTTCAGTCTCATCACATTTTTGGCAAATGGGATCTCTCGACAATAAGGTGTCTTCTAAGACTTCTAAGCCTGTTAGGACCCCGATGATACAATAAAGTCCAGTGAGTCTCCTAACAAGAAGCCAGACAGTCATGTTTCTATCTGGTCTGTTCATGAAGTCCTTTGCTTGTCTACAGCTAAGAAATGAGCCCCAGTATTTCTCCATGGCTTCTTCAGTTCATCTATCTTGGGCATCTGAGACCACCTAGTGCATATAGTTAAGTTATAGGTATTTAAATTCTAATAACTTTCTGTTCACCCAGAAACATTAATATTGGTACATAATAAATTCTCTTACAGAGGCAAGAGTTTACCAAGTTTTATCAAATAAACTTCAATATATTCGGAGATATAAATTTTGTTTTTGAAAAAACTTCAAATTTGTGTAAAAAAACTGATCGGATCAGGTTGGTTAACAACAGCATCCAAGATATTTACAAAAAAAGTAACACATGCTAAGTTTAATTAAAATCAGTCAGTTATTTTTATTGCTCAGACACCTACATTATGCAAATTCTTTAGGCCTAGTGCACTAGTTACGGCTACCAGGGCATCGACAATTTTTATTTTAGCTAATTGTCTGAACATTTACAGCCAAATACGGGTTATTGGTCTCTTGATGCAAGAACAATCCACATAATACCATCCTCAAATTTCCTCAAATTGTAATTAGGTTGAGTTGAGGGTTTCACTTCATTGAATATGGTACAAGTATCATCATTTTTATGGTCTCCAAGCAAGAGGCTAACTGATATCCAGTAATAATTCTGTGTACACTTGTTTTTATATTTTTCATGACCACATAAAAAATTACTATTTCACATTAGGTACGAAAACTGGTCTAGCCTGTCCAGTATCTTTGGCTCTTTTAGTGAATTTTCAGAAGAAAAAATGTTTCCCTTAAAACAGGGTTTCCATTCGTCTGGAAAACCGGGAAAAGTCAGGGAATTTGTAGAAGAAAAAATTTTGCCAGCGAAAAATTGGGAAAAATTGTGAAAATTGACTAATTGACTTAGGGATTTTTTGTCTGTTATGGAAATTTTATTTGTTTCCTTTATATGATAAATAATTGAAACAATGTGTTTGCTTTTTGTTTAATTTTGAACCATTTTCTCAATTTGATTTTTTTCCCACAAAACCACAATAAATGTTTTTTAAAATTATGCCTTCATTGGTCGCTTTGTATTTGAAATGGGGAAGTGTGTTTTCTGCCATGATGCTGAAACCTACTGTATTCTGTAGTAGTGTGTTACACATGTTGGGGGTAAATTGTAGAAGATCAAAGTCAGAGAAATGAATTTTGGCATGTCAGGAAAATCAAGGAAAAGTCAGGGACATTGATATGCTTTTTTTAGTGGGAACCTTGTAAAAATATGTTTGAATATGCTATATTTTTGAAAGTATTATAATAACTGGAATGACACTGTATGTAGTAATTGGGTTCACAATATTTAGAGTTTTTTTCCAAATAAAAAATGTGAGATACGGACTGAAACGACTTAAGTGGTTAAAGTCCAATGCTTGACAAAGAGACAAAAGTAGTTAGCTGCCATGTGTAGATTGATACATACTACAGGCATAAATCATAATTTAACGATAATCGAGCAATATAAATAACATGTGTAAAACATGCTACCCAAACTAGCGATCGAGAAATCTGCCACTAAAATCTCGAGAACTGATTAAATCGTTCCAGTTGATTGGAACGGGGCCGAAACATTGGTAATGAATGAGTTTGTGGTCGTTCCAAACGACGTTTGAATGTCCTACAGTGTGACACACTTAAGATGAAGACACGCTTGTATTTTCTTTATTTTTAGAGATAGCTATTTAATTTTTGTGCAGAGGTAAAGCGTCATTAGGCTGTCTGAATAGCCTAGCCTCTTCAAATGTCAACCCAGCCTACTATGATTTCAGGAATAGGGCCGGTTCTCTATATTTTGCGATGCGTTAGAGATATCAAAGAAAGTTAGTTTAAAAAGTTATTCAGAATTCATTTTTAACTGCAGATACCGAGTTTCAAGTTAAAATTCGAATTTTTATTTCTTTGTAAATTTTTAGACAGAGCCCAAATTTTCCAACAGATTTTAACAGGTAGATTGCCATGGAAACAAATTAGCACCTTGCAACATATTGCGATAAATGTCAAATTGACATTAACTGTGAGTCTGCCAGCAAAATGCCTAATGAAAGTCTCGAAATCGCAGAGAAGTTGCTGCTAAATTCAATCGGAGACATCCACAGAGAAATCCAATTAGGCGCGGAACTGCAGCAGCTCTGAATGCACGATTTTCTCAAACAAGAAGTGTGGTGAACAATGTTTAGGCTCTTAGAAATCAAAGAAGTAGTGATGATAGCATAATCTTGGCTTCAACTCAAGCCAATCCCCAGATGAGTCTACGTCAAAGGGCTATTGCATTGGATGCAAGTGGAGAAAAAATCAGAAGATGCCTTGCACGTCATAAAATAAAGCCTTTCAAGCCAAAGTTTCTGCACTCGTTGAGAGAAGGTGATGAGTTGAAACGATTAGATTATTGCCTTTGGGCCCAAGGTAACTTTCTGAATGATAGAAAATTTTTCAGTCAAATTTTATTTACGGACGATGCAACATTCACTACCAATGGAATAGTATCTGTCCAAAATTCCAGATATTGGTCTGCTGAAAACTTTCACTGGGTTATCAATTGTAAAACCCAGTATTCACAAAAAGTTAATACGTGATGTGGAATTTCAGGGGATAGAATAATTGGTCCCTTTTTTTTTGACAACACCTTGAACGCAGATCGATTGCTTTATTTTTTTATAATGAATTATGGGACTGTATCGAAGGTGTGCCTATCAACGTGCGACAAGATATGTATTTTCATTTAGCCGGTGCATACATTCACAACTCTCAGTTAGTCAGAAATTGGCTAAATCTACATTTTCCATCACGATGGATTGACAGGAATAGTCCTTTTGAACAGTGGCCTCCTGGGTCGCCTGACATTATACCACTAGACTTCTATTTCTAGAGTTCTGTTAAGAATAATGTGTACAAAGAAAGCCCCCAAAGTCGCGAGGAATTTTGCGAGAAAATAAGGCAGGCTTGCTGTGAAATAAATATAGCAGAACTAAGAAAAGTTGTCAGGAATATTCATAAACGGATCGAAAAATGCACCAGGCTTGAAGGTGGGCTACATGAAGCAGACTACATTTAATAATTTTATATTCAATTTAATTGTACTTTTCTTAGAGTTTATGTTTAAGTTGAGTTGAGTAAATCAAGTACCATTGTTTTCTTTTGATATTGATGATGTTTGTTGTTTCCATGGCAACCTACCTGTTAAAATTGATGAAAAATTTGTACTCTGTCTAAAAATTTACAAAACTCTGGACGCAGCAAGTGCGTTATGGTAGTGAATTTTCATAAAAATGTATTGAATTGTAAATATCTGTGTTTCCTTTTTAAGAAAGCAGGCATCAATTTTGGTTACCAGTATAACCTATATAGTAAAAACAATGTGCCATGTTTCATAAAAATAACTTTATTGTGTGAAAATGTACAAAAATTTC
The DNA here is from genome assembly GCA_964006375.1 of Tillus elongatus. Classification (NCBI taxonomy): domain Eukaryota; kingdom Metazoa; phylum Arthropoda; class Insecta; order Coleoptera; family Cleridae; genus Tillus; species Tillus elongatus. The sequence continues at coordinate 197,011,055 of OZ023262.1, forward strand.
CAAAAGCAAACTTAAAGTGTTCCCGGAAAAACTCGTTTCTTGGTCAACCTTATAGGTTAATAGCAAATTGAGCTATTCAAATTTGAAGCATTTAATGAAAATTCGCTACCATAACGCACTTGCTGCATCCCGAATTTCTTTTCTTACAAACATGCATCGCTGAAAAATTCAAAAATGCAATAACATAAGGCGTGTTTGATTAAAAAAAAAAAGAAGAAAATTTGTATCACCAACGACTGGGCCATCCTGTGATTGTAGAAATATTTTTTTAAGATGTAGCTCAAGACACCCTATAATTAATATATACAAATTTTCTTCATATCTTGTATAATAACGGATATATTGAGCTTTATTGATTTTTGACGAAAATTCGACAAAAATTATATACCATTAAACGATAAACTCTAAAGCTAAGGCTACTGCCAAGCATCAGAGTAAGGGTCTATTTGAAGTGAATTTTCTGGAAACATTTTAGTAAAATGAAGGACAATGACGGTTGAAACTAAGACTTCAGAATTTGTAACACATCCTTCTTGAGACATTTGATTTCCATATCCCGTATTAGATTCAAGTTCTTTGCCTAAATGTTGCCGATTTTGACGTTTTAAATCGCAACTTTGACGTTTTGAGGAAAACCCCAATTTATTTTTCTTTAAATGCCTATAACTTTTTTGTCTTTTGACCTACATAGCTAAATTTTGGTAGGTGGATTACCTATAAGGATATTAACTAGCGTACCAAATTTGGTTGCCCTTACTTTGTTAATTCCGGAGATATAAATTTTTTTCTAAAGAAAACACAAAATTTTCCGGGAAAACCTGGTCAGATTTTCGTGGCTAACGAACTTATCCAAGCCATTTGCAAAAGGAATTTTTCCACCAAATTTAGTCAAAATCGGCCTATTATTTTTTGAGTTATTGGTGTGATACATATATATATATATATATATATATATATATATATATATATATATATATATATATATATATATATATATATAATATATATATATATATATATATATATATATATATATATATATATATATATATATATATATATATATATATATATATATATATAAACATATAAAAATTGAAACTGACCCCGGATATGTGTTCTAGGGGGCCTAGTTCGCGGTCATTTGAAGAAATTTTTTCAAAATTCAAAAGTCGGGATCTCCTCATTAGTGAATTTTTTTAAGAAAATTCACTAAAAAAGTAAAAATTCTAATTTTGACTTGAAACTCTGTGTCTACAGTTAAAATTGAATTCTGAATAACTTTTTTTGATATCTCTAACGCATCGCGAAATATGGAGAACCGGACCTATTCCTGAAATCATAGTAGGCTGGGTTGACAGCTCACATTTGAAGTGGGTAGGCTACTTAAACACCTTAATCACGTTTTACATCTATACAAAAAATGAAATCGCTATCTCTAAAAATAAAGAAAATACAGGCGTGTCTTCATCTGAAGTGTGTCACACTGTATGACACAAAATTTAACATTTGTGAAGTGATTTTTAAATGGGGGCTTCAATAAAAAAATTTAAAATACACTATATTTGTAGCTTGAACAATAGACAATATACATGGCTTTTCCATTACATGAATTTAACATTTGCCTAATAGTTTTTAATCATAGAACATTATTACATGCATGAGAATACCCAAAAACATATATAGTGGACAGAAAAAGACTTATAAAATGAAAAAATTCGAATGATTGTTATGTGACCGCAAACGTTCTGCTATTTGTCGTGAGGTAGTTTGTGATAGTGTATAAATATAGTGTTTACATTTGCCTTATGGTATGATAAGTATGGTTGCTTGTTTCTCACCAGAGTGGTGAATTTTATTCGTTCATTGTGTTTCTTCTAGTTGACTAGTGTAAAGTATGCATAATAAAATGGGAGACAGTGGTTTTCAACAGGCGCAATCAGATAATTTGTCAAGAATTGACTCATTTATGATGACATCATTCTTTTTGATAGAACAATGTTGTCTGAACTAATTGCAGATAATTAATGGAAGCAAACCCAATAATTTGTTAATAACCATGATTTTTGCCAGTTAGTACCATGAGTAATATGTAAAGTTAATACTTAATATGTACAGCTAAACATATCTTGACCACATGGAAATTACAACCTAACTTAATAATGTACGATAAGAATTTTAACCTTAGAGGGAAGTCGCCGAATATGGGATACCATTTACAATTTTCAATGTATCTGATACAAAAATATTTACAGCAGCTTGCAATTTTTTGCATAACTAGCTCAAGGTGTTACACTCAACATGCCAATCATATAGTTACGAGATACGTTTAGTTTTGGAAGAAAATAATAAATAAACATGTCAAAAACCATATTAGGCAACCTAGTCTCCTAATATGGGGTACATATATGTATTAATATGGGTCTCAAATAAAAAATCACAAAATTGCAGAATGAAGCTAAAAGTTAGCTAAAAAAAGAAAATTAAACACTTTTTCATTGAAAAAATTAGAATACAGCGATATTTTCGAAAACATCCATTGAAAAGACCTGAACGTTATCTGCAAAAGTCACATCTATAAAAACTTGATTTTTTGTCTATTCCTGCACATTCAAGATGAGCCCATTTGAAGCAAGTGTAACACCTTACTCATTCTTCACTGGCCCTATCTTCAGAATATAAAGTTTCACAAAACAAACATGCCCTTTCCTCTTCTGAAAATTGCGATTCGCCACCGGAGTCGCACTGTAAATCCACATCTGACTCTGAGGACGATGAATCAGCTTTCTTGGCTTTATTTCGTTTTTGTTGACCTTTTTTGAGACCTTACTGTCCACCTTCTTTGTAGCTTTCTTCTCGTTCATCTTTTGTCTCCCTCCAGCTGTTCTTCAAGCGGGCTTTTGATCCGTAACTATTTTCCTTTTGAGACCAGAGGTCGATCGCGTATTTTTCTTTTTCATCTGCTTTGCCTCTAATTCTTCTTTATATGGAGTACTCGTTATGATTACAGCTTTTCCAGTTCTTGTTGTTTTCTTCTTGGCTATATCTAACCCCAATTCTGGTAACTTCATTATATCTAACGACTTAACCAATACCATGTTAGAATTTTTGCATTTGGGAGGCGTTGATTGGTCCTGAACCATCCGGTTTATCATGTCTTCTCGATCAATATAATTTTTTTGACTCCTGTAAATAGTTTTTCCATATAAACACCCCATCTTCCACTTCCAGGGCTTGTTCACTTGTTTCAGCTGACAGAACATTCACACTCTCTTGTCTGATTATATTGTTATCTCCTTCTTTTTATTGATTAGCTGCCAAAAAATCAGCTTTTACAAAAACGTGTCTGTTTGGCGGATATATGCCGGTTTTTCTAAAACCGTTGATTGTACATTCAGCAGTTGCTGCTTTCATATAAGCTCTACCAAACAACTCGCCTACTTGATATGCATTTACGACACGTCCTGGATGTTTCCCCAACCACATGCTTATTTTTTGAGCATAGTAAGTCTTGAATGGGGACATGAAAGACACATCCAAAGGTTGCATTTTGTGGGTAAAAAAATGTGGTGGTAGACAAATGATGGTAACTTAATTTTCCTTTGCGATATTAATTACTTCTAAGTTCCAAGTATGCGAGTAGTGTTCATCTAGGACCAAGATCACGGGATCATCTACTGTAGGTTTTGTGTGGCTGATGAAATGCCGCAGCCAGCCTGCAAATATTTCGTGTTGAATCCACCCAGATATGTGACATACATAAGTTGATCCAGGAGGCATCCCGCTCGTCAGTTCCTGCTTCATGTTTTTGCGAGGAAATATTGCCATTGGTGGAATATACTGTCCCGTGGCACTAAAGCAGAGGATAACAGTCAACAGAGAGCCCCTTTCTGCTGAGGTTAAGGTAGCCACTTTTTTTTTCTGGATACCACACGGAGATGTTTGTGTTAAACTATTGTGATACCGCTCTCATCACAATTGAAAATCCGGTTTGGATTGAATTTCCGGCTCATACAAATCGAAAAAGACATTAACATTTTCTTCATTGAAGGACTTGACTCGTCCGTAGGAAATGCCCCGTGGTTTACGGAGTGATAATTCTGAATTACGTTTAAAAAAGTTCGTTAGCCATTTTGAACCGGCACATTGTTGTAATGAATTGAATGGATTTGTGATGTTGTTTACTTCGCATAGACTAAAATCCAGTCGGCAAACATCCTTTCTAGTTATACCACAATACCTTTTCTCCATTTCCAAACAATGTTTAACTAAGAGAATCTCAATTTTCTTGCTTAACACGGGCTTCCTTCCCAAACTTGTGGATATATCTTCCGCGTTTTCTTCCTTTTTTACGTATCTTTCCAATGTAGTTTGGGGCACGTTATACGTTATGGCACCCTTCGTGTACCCCATTTCTTTGTTTCTGCATGCTTGAACCGCTTTAACCATGTTTGCAGGGTTGCACTGTTTGAGTTTGGGCGGCATCTGCAAATATTAAAATTGTAGTCAGAATATGGGGTACCCCATATTCAGCGGGGTTAGGTATTCCATATTGAGCAATATTCAAACAAAAGGTCTGTGTGAAATTTGATGAAAAAGAAAAATGTTTTTCGGTTGATTCCAACATCTCGAAAAAACACACTTTGAAGAAGCTACACAATAAAAGTTGTGTAAACTACTTACCTGTGTGTTGTGTGTTTTTGTTTCTTTAACGTCGGCCCATTTCCGCGACTATGGCCAATCACCGACGCCAGGGAGCAGTTTCACCTCACTATCTTGGAAATTTTGCCGAACGCCTGCCTTTCTGTAAGGAGGGTAGGGATCTTTAACGTGCCCAACATCGCATGGACACGGGACCGACGGCTTTACGCCCCCTCCGAAGGGCAGAACGTGCAGACATTCAACTTACTCAAATACAATACCAGAACCTCGGTTGATGTTAATTTACAGTTTGTACTGAAAAAGTGAAAGGAGTACCCTGGGATCGAACCCAGTACCCTTCGGTTCAGAGGCACACGTTCTTACCCCTGAACCACCGAGGTTCTTAACTACTTACCTGAATCACTATTTTAAGCACTGATTTGCAAGACCACTAAAAAACTTTGAGGAAGTTTGAAATAAGTTATACGTTATAACTACCAAATCAAGCCACCTACAAGTTACTGATCTGCACAGACTGGCACACCTTTATACATAGTGTTTCACAGTTATACTACTAGATGTTGCTCATATGCTTGTGGAGAAAATCGAGTGCCCCATATTGGGCACATACCCCATATTCGGCGACTTTCCTCTGTATCACTAATATTAATTGTCAAAATGAGAAGGTAATTTTTTTTCCTCCTTAGGACCCTTTCGCGATTGCCGCCCCGATAGCACCATAGCCTTTGGCTTACTGTGCATGCCCTATGCCTTTTCTACTCTATCCATTCCAGGATCACTGTGCCTTAAACTAGTCTAGACAGCAGCTTGTAGGGTGAGGTTTTAAATTGCTCTGTCTCCTGCCTAAGCTGTCCGTAGATCAGTTGTCTTTTGCGGTCCAGAGTTTTACACTCACAGGATGTGCTGAGCTGATTCCTCCCCCTCCCCGCAGAGTACATGCCCGGTCACGTTAGGTCATGACAGGATGTGCTGGGCTGATTCCTCCCCCTCGCCGCAGAATCTGCATGCCAGGTCCCCCTCGAACCGCCCTATTTTATGCAGGTGTTTCTTGACAGCCATGTCTCTTGTCAAGATACCCGTTATGTTCCTGAGCTGTCTTCTGCTAAGATTTAGCAGCTCCACAGCTCTCCAATTAATGACTTCATATGTCCAAGCTCTGGACAGCCTGGCCAGTATGCCTTATGCTGGTTTCTGACCCAGGACTTTATGGATACTCTGGCAGTGCTCTTCGTGACGCCCAGAACCGTTTCTGGTCCCATAAATGTTCTGCTGATCCTCTTTTCACGTCAGCCTTTTCATTGCCGTTGACTCTCGAGTAGCTCGGACCCAGAGAAGGGTAACCTCATTCTACCCAGCCAGGTCACTCATCTCGTCTCGGCATTCACTAACCAGGCTCGAGTTTACCCATGGGCTGCTTAGAGCCTTACGGGCTGCCTGGCTGTCTGTGGAAATGAAAATGCGCCTGGTGGTGTAGTCCCCCCTCTTTTCATCTCGTACGCAATGCATGATTGCATACATTTCGGCCCAAAAGACCGTTGTATGAGCCCCAAGAGAAATGCTGTGATTTTCCCTCGGTCCTTTCGAGTAAACACCCGTCCCCGTCCCACGCCCCCTGCTGAATCCGCCCGTGAATCAGACGAGCGTGCCCTGTCGTAGGACCGGCGTCTCCCCCCGCCATGCCTCGCGGTCGGGTATTACCACTGTAAACCTGCTTTCAATGCAGATTCGCCGGCTTGCGAAATCTGTCCTCATTTTAAGCATAGGCTCCCTCAAGACCTCCCGAATCTTGCAGTGGCCCCTGCAGCCTGGGTTGGCCTTCAGTCTGTTATTGCTGGCTAGTCTGTATAGTCCTAGCTTGGGGTCTCCCTTGATAACTAAGTGCCGCGCGCGCGCGCGTGTGTGCGTGCGTGCGTGCGTGCGTGCGTGCGTGCGTGCGTGCGTGCGTGCGTGCGTGCGTGCGTGCGTGCGTGCGTGCGTGCGTGCGTGCGTGCGTGCGTGCGTGCGTGCGTGCGTGCGTGCGTGCGTGCGTGCGTGCGTGCGTGCGTGTGTGTGTGTGTGTGTGTGTGTGTGTGTGTGTGTGTGTGTGTGTGTATGTGTGTGTGGATCCGGCAACACCTCCATGGCAGCTGTTGGGGTTGACATCATGGCCCCTGTGGTGCCTATGCAAGCCATCCTTTGAATCTTGCCCAGCTTTTGTTGGGTATTGGATTGCATCACCTTGGGCCACCATACAAATGCCACGATGGTCTGACCACCCGTGTGTACAGCGATTGGCCATACTAGGTCTCAGTCCCCACGTTGTTCCATATGGTCGCCTGGAGACGGCTAGGGTCATGACTGCCTCCAGGTTAACTTGGGAGTCCAATACTACCCGAAGATATTTTACCTCACTGGCCATAGGAATGTTACTACCATATAGAGTCAGATTTCTGTGGTTCTACTTCCTCCTCCTCGTAAATGGTATGACGGTGGCTTTCTCGGTGCTCACCCCGAACCCTTGGGTAACCGTCCACCTTTTCACCCATTTCAGTGCTGTCTGCACACGCTCCCAGACTGAATGTGTAACCTTTCCTCTGACTATCATGACAATATCGTCCGCATAGCCCGGTATCTCTTACCCCCCTCCCGAGAGCCTCCGCAGCAGGTTGTCCAAGACTAGGCACCAGAAGAGGGGAAACAAGACGCTACCCAGCGGGACCCCGCCGCGACCATCAGAGCCTCCCTGTGACTGAGGTGAAAACTGCTCTGTCCCTAAGCATGGAACCGATCCACCTGCAACAGGTTTCCTCTATTCCCCTCTCCCTGACAGCTGCCAGTACCGATCGGAATGAGGTGTTGCTGAAGGCCTTCCTCTATTTCTGGGAAGGCCACCAGCATGTTCTCCAGTTTCAGCACCAGTTGGGCCAGTGCTGTTTTTGTTGAGACATCTGCTTTGCCTGCATATTGTCCACCATGTAGTGGATGCGCTTCCAGTATACTGTCCCTAGTGTGCCGGTCGCACAATTTCCATCATTTTGAGCAGAAAGGACGTGAGACTCATTATTGGCCTCAGGGACTTTGCCTGGTTTGTTAGGCGCCCAGGCTTAGGAATGAATATAACCCTGGCCAGTCTCCATGCCCTTGGAATATACCCCAGAGCAGGCTGGCCCCCATGATGATGGTTAGCACCGCCGCAAGTATGTCGATACCCTGTTGGAGCATGATGGGCATTATCACGTCAAATCCCAGGGTTTGAATGGTTTGAAGCTGTTTATGTACCATCTGAGTTTGCTCCGGGTAACCGCCTCTTTGGCGACGGTCCAGTTTACTCTAGATGCCCGCCTGTACAACGGCTCTATCTCTGAGTGTTCCCAGTCCGGAGGTGACTGGTTTATTATGCTGCATCCGGGGAAGTGCGCCTGTAGTCTAATTTCCATGGTTTCCTCCCCTGTGTTTGTAAAACTTCCCGTAGATGTCATGAGGGAGACTATGTTGGTCTGAGTGCTCTTGGACATGATCTTGTGTAGTCAAGCCATCTCGGATGTGTTCTCCACATCTTCGCGGTGCTTCCTTCATGACTCCTTCCTGGCGTCACTCAGTGTCTTGTAGCTCGTTAGGGCATGTCTGCCATGTTACCCGCGTTGAAGAGCTTGCGACATAAATAGTAGATTTGTCACAATTTAAATGCAGATTATTCTCCATTGATATTTTTCTCAATAGCTCCAACTCACTGTTAACAGACCAGCAGCATGGGAGGAATCCCGAGGATCCAACTCATAAAGTACTTGTGTATCGTCGGCATATGCTCGAACCTTACCAATATTGATTGATTTGAGTATAGTGGAAGTGTAAATAATAGAAAGAAGCAACTCTAAAATTGAACCCTGAGACACACCTGACCCAACATCTAAAAAATTTTACATTTTATGATAACGTATGGCTTGTTGTCTCTTGAACAGGTACGACTTTAAAAGCGTGTAAGTCTCCCTCAAAACCATAATATTTCAAGTTAACACAAAGTAAGTCATGGTTTGTTGTATCGAAAGTTTTTAATTTGTGAAAGAGCACAAGTACACCCATCAAACCCCTATCCACAGCAGCAATAATATCTAGAACATAAGCGAGGACATAATCAATTGCGATTTATCTCTAGAGATGGTTCATTTTAAGACCCATTCATTTTTATCAGTTAAATATTTTACACTTTGTTTTGATGCCCTATATGTTTACTGTCGTATAACAGAATTTTTCTGGCCAAGAAACATCCCTATTGTATTAAGTTTTAGTTATGTTTAGGTTGTAGATAGATAATTGATATGTCATGCATTATATATTGTTAGGTAGTGGCACATACCTAATTTTATTCATTTATTTCAGATGATAAAGGGAGAATTCTATGTCTTGGAATATGCAGGTTATGATAACACATATAATGAAATAGTCGACATCAATCGTATTAGACAAAGAAATAACAATCCTGCAATAGATAGAACTATGTTTCATAAATTTGAAATCGAAGTTCCGGAAGATGTTCGAGAATAGTGAGTAACTAATGTTGCAGAATCTTCATGTATACTAAATTGTCTTTAACTGTTTCAGTGCAAAAATAGAATCTGCTCATAAAGAATTTCAGAAGGCAATCGGTGCCGGTTTGATTAGGTATCTTCCGGAAAAGGGTGTACTTTTAGTTATTTCACGGTGCGAAACCAGCTTCAAGAGAGCATGCTTACTTCAAGACATGCACTTCCGGAGCTTATCTCAAAAAGTGCTCTTATTGAAACGTACCGAGGAGGCTGCTCGTCAACTTGAAACCACCAAACTTGCAACAGCTGGAGGGTAAGTTTTTGTTTGCTTTATTCTATACGAATATACATAAATTTATAAGTAGTTGTGTTAAGACATTGTATTTTTCATAGACTACTACCATGAGATCATTTAAAAAAATGAATTGGAGTCAGCAGTTGGGGAGAAAAAAAGTTAGTAACAATGCTTTTACATAACCTTTAATTTAGGTACTGACAACACAATGTTCTGGTTTCTATTGGCCTTAGCTGCATACTCGCCATATAGTGGTGGTTTTATTATTTGGGCTACACCTATTAAGTGTGCTTGGAACATTCGCTATGCCCCAAATATTAGTTTCATTAACTGAACCATGTTAGAATAGAGGTATTATGAAAGAATAAGGGTATTAATGCAACAGGAAAACAATCTAATTCTCATCTCGCCAGTGCGCTAGTGGGACATTACACATCTGAAGACACCTCTCGTTCAGAGAAACATATTATTAGGATAAATTGGGATACATGTAACATGTAGTAATATATAGTAACAAGTGTATTTTTTTTTGGTCAAATTTTTTTCTGTTTTTCAAGAAATTGTCTTAATGTTTGAATTACTTTTATGGAATCTGAGAATATCACTTGATCCAAATGTAGCAGTGTGTCTATTTTAATATTAATTAATTTATTATATGTTACTAGAGAGACCTGAATGTCTCGCTTCCGAAAAATATATGTTCTACACTTCCCACCTCTCCACAATTGTATAAATTATTCTCTTTGACATTTATTCCATATAGATGTCAGGGAAATAGGTTTTGACATGTCAGGGAAAAGTCAGGGTAATTGATATGCTGTTTTTAGTGGGAACCCTGTGCAGTCAGTGTTCTGACAGACATACAATCTTATAATCCTTATCACCTATAAAAGACAACAATTGGTCAATTTTATTGGGCAGACATTGGATATTAATATGGAAAACTTAAAAATCATCCTTTACCAAAATGTTTGTCATCCACTACACTTTTTGGATTCTGTACGTTATTATGCATCACTGAAAACCACCCAAACTATCCTCATTTTGTTTAAGATTAGAGTGCTGATTTGACGCTTTTTGCATGAAAGGACCCTTTTTCATCACTGAACGAAATGTTGCGTTGTTCCTGGATTTTTCAGTAATCTTGTGAAGCCTTTGGAACCACAACTGCTTCTGTGTTGTCACAAACCTCATGAGAATCTTCCCGAAACATTAACGAAATTTGTTTTTTGTTCCCCCAGCTTATTTATTCTTTTTTGAAGGCATTTGTGTTCAGTGCCAACCATATGTTGATTCTCAATGGGTTCTGTTACCAAGTCTTTTGTTGGCCTTATAAATATAAGGTTTTTCATTTGGTACTTATTTTGCAACAATTTCAATTGGAATACTTCTAATCTAATGCTCATCCTTAGTCCAGATGGTCGATTAATTGCAACATATGTAGTAAGTAGAAGATTCCATACAGTTATTGACTCTAAATATTAACTCTTGTAATTTTCTGTTAAACTTCTGTATTTTCTCAATCTATCACTTATTGTCACTTATAACTGCAATAGAAGCAATCATGACATTTGTGTGCAGGCATTGTTTTATTTTTTTGAGAATGTTTCCTTCCAAAAGAGGGATACTTTCCATTTATGTAATCATTATAAGTACATAATCTTGATGTGTAAAATTCTTAGTTAAGTCACCAATATTTTCCAACACATTCTCCAGACGTGTTGGTGGACCTGGTTTTATGTTTGTCTCTAGTTTATTCACCTCTCGACAATGCTCATCACATAAAATTAATACTCTTCATATTTTGTAATTGAGCCTTTCATTGCACTGTCTTGGGGTCTCGGGATGTACAGCACTTGCTTACAGAACTGTTCCATTTCTAATTCCTCCTCAAAATGTGCAATCTTTTCTTTCAACAGTTTGTTGAGCTTTTCCAAGTCATTGATTTGTACACCATTAATTGCCCGTTTGCCATGTTGATTTCTTCCAGTTTTATTTTGTTTCCCTGAAAATCAGTCTTCCACTTGAAGCAGTCTTTACATTCAGCTTCATTTACCAAATCACTCTAATTTTTTTTCATTCTAGATATTTTATCTTTCAAGTCTTATATTATTGCTTCTTTTTGACAATCTATTTGGCTGTTCTAATTTTGTTCAATATCAGACGCATCCAATTCAATGAGATTTGTTCTTTTCTTCAGTGTCGTAATATAGGAACCTTTTTGTTCACACTCCCTGACCAATTCTTCAACCATAATTTTCTGCTGTTGCACTTCATCCTCACTATATATTTCTTGCCACATTTTTCAGAACAAATAATTCTATGCCTCTCAACAATCTCCAATCTGACATTTCTCTCAGAACAGCTTTTATGAAAAATTTCCTGACAAATAATGCAGAAATAATTTGTTAAGGGAGCGGAGGATAATTAGGAAACAACTTTTAGAACTAGGATAATTTTAACATAGTAAGATGTAATAAATTTTAATAGATAAAATAAAATTCAACAATTCTTACAACTAATTTAACTAAATGAATTTAAAACCGACAAAATCTTTACATAATGAAATCTTAATTAAAAGTCTCTGATATTATTCTCTACATTTTCAAATCAAAAGTCTCTTGATATTATTCTCTATATTTTCAAAGCAAAAGTCTCGCTAATGTTTATCAACAACATTACTTATAACCTTGCTTGGTCTACATAAATCAGAAATTACAAACCTCATAAGTCAGCATTCCTTATACTGTACTCTGCAATTCCAAGTTGCTTATTATTTATCTAAACATGTAATGTAATATTTCATTGCCAATAATTATGATACTTATGTGACCTACTTAATATATATGAATTATTTTAATTTATGGTAGCGAATTTTCGTAGAAATATAATATAAAAATAATACTAAAATATATTTTCACGATTAGGAATGCCTTCTTGGATAGTTTTCTGTTCTATGAACATACTGTCGAGTCGAAAGGAATGACGTCTCTCTGGATAGCTCTGACCTGCATGTTTAATTTACCTTGACCTAGGTTTGGCACTAACTATAATAATTGAAAGAATATTAATATGTATACTACCCTAGGATGATAATTGAAATAATATTAATATGTAGACAACCCTAGGCATGCTAATTGAAATAATAATAATTAAAATAATATTAATATGTATACAACCCTAGGTATGACAATCGGAATAATAATAATTAAAATAATGTAATAATATATGCCCATTTTGTCTCGAGGATACAGTCTTGGGAGATGGATATTCTGCCATACTGCTTCACCATAACTTCTACCCTTTGGCCTTTACATATGATTGCAATTCTAGATTCTCGTGGGTTGATGAAGATCCATGAGTTTCTAGTGTAAAGTTGCTTCCAGATTGTCTACTTGACTTTCTGGTGATGGATTGGACACGTAATTTTGTCTTCCCTCTGCTATATCTCATCCATTATGCAGTTGTGGTTGCTTTCCATGCTTCTTACCATGGCTGGGGAACACACATCTAGCTTCTTGGAGATTGGGATGCTGCTTGCGAGTTCATTGTCGGTTATCTCTGTCCTTGTGAAGTAACTGAATAGATGATTTGAAGAATTGTTTCTGCTTTGCTTGCAGAGCTCTTCCTACTCCACAAGATCCAGCCTCGCCGACCCTGAGTCCTTTTGAGTGTTTTTTTCCTTTAAACTTGCCTTGATTTGACTACGCAGCAGCCATTGTTTGGTTGATACCATGTGCCCTGCATGTACTCTCTCCTTAAATTTCCATTTAAACCTATGCTTCAATCGGCGAACATGTGCCTTATACTCAGCGTCCCAATAATCTTGCTGAGTGTGTTTTGTTCGTGAGCCTCCCATTATTGTCGGATGGACCTTGTATAATATGTGGCCTCTGCCCATTTTAGCTCGTACCTGAATCTGTCCTGCATACTCCACTCCAGTGTGTGTAAATACCTGGGTGGTTGTACTTCTTCCTGTTCACAATTTACCCATGAACTGTTTTGCTATTTCTTCTTGGAAAGCATCGGTCAAACCATGAGTTTTTACTTTTGATGTTGTTGCTGTTTCTTCCCACATTGGTATTATTATTCCATTAATTATTGGACTAACCTGAATACCTGTCTTCTGCCTGGTAGCGGGTACTACTTCGTCTCACCTTGGTAAATTTATTCATAATTTGTGAATTTTCAGCTTGGCCCCTGAATAGTGGTGTGTTTGTTTCTTAATTGCTCTTTTCAGCTTGACCATGGCGGTATCGTACTATTGGCTTGGCGTCAAATGAGCTTCATCTAGAGTTTCTGATTGTTATTCTATTTATATCCATTATGTTGTCTTCTATTTTTTTCCATTGCATATCTAATATTTCTATCATGATTTTATACTTGATAAGTATAGTGTTATTGTCCATCCTTTCTGCTTCTTCTATTTTTTTCCATTGCATATCTAATATTTCTATCATGATTTTATACTTGATAAGTATAGTGTTATTGTCCATCCTTTCTGCTTCTTCTAATTTTAGGATAAATCGTTTCACCCATACTTTTAGTTCTCTCGAACGTCTTGTGCTTTTTATTTTTAGTTCCTCCATTGTGCTTCCTTAATTGTATTTGGTTTAATGAATATTTGTAGTTTTTTTGTTACCTTGTCTGATGCCTAGTTCTTTCATGATTTGGTTTATTGGTCGCTTGTGACCTATGTTTTGCCTTTAACCCTGTATTGGTGCTTTTTGTGGACGCTTGTGTCCTTGATTGCTTTGATTACTTTGAATTTGACCCTGTATAGGTGCTCTGCTTCAACCGGACCTTGTATTGGTGCTTTGCATTTGAAACTAACCTTGTATGGGGGCTTTTCTGGACGCTTGTGTCCTTAATTACTTTGAATTTGACCCTGTATAGGTGCTCTGCTTCAAACTGACCTTGTATTGGTGCTTTGTTTTTGAAACTGAACTTGTATGGGTGGTTTTCTGGACGCTTGTGTCCTATATTTGCTTTGGATTTGGACGCTTCTGTCCTTTATTTGCTTTGGATTTGGACGCTTCTGTCCTATATTTGCTTTGACCTAAAATAAAGAAGGTATTTGAGACTTGGGTTAAAGGATGTTTAATAAGGATAATTGATTTAAATGAGGAATTTTAGTGCTCATTGTATCACCAACGGCACTGGTTACTTTTTCGTCGAAGGACCTTGTTCTTCAACTGTTGGCTTCGAAGGACCATGTTAAGGGAGCGGAGGATAATTAGGGAATAACTTTTTGAACTAGATGATTTTGACATGGTAACGATGTAATAAATTTTAATAGATAAAATAAAATTCAACAATTCTTACAAATAATTTAACTAAATGAATTTAAAACCGACAAAATCTTTACATAATGAAATCTTAATTAAAAGTCTCTGATATTATTCTCTACATTTTCAAATCAAAAGTCTCTGATATTATTCTCTACATTTTCAAAGCAAAAGTCTCGCTAATGTTTATCAACAACATTACTTATAACCTTGCTTGGTCTACATAAATCAGAAATTACAAACCTCATAAGTCAGCATTCCTTATACTGTACTCTGCAATTCCAAGTTGCTTATTATTTATCTAAACATGTAATGTAATATTTCATTGCCAATAATTATGATACTTATGTGACCTACTTAATATATATGAATTATTTTAATTTGTGGTAGCCAATTTTCGTAGAAATATTATAATATAAAAATAATACTAAAATATATTTTCATGATTAGGAATGCCCTCTTGGATAGTTTTCTGTTCTATGAACAAATTTTTTGCCTCTTCTTGCTACAACATTCAAAAATTGTCTACATATTGCCCAGCACAATACTGGTTTGTTTATTTACATTTTTATATGCAATCACCTCGCCTTTCATAGCAATCAATAACTTATCCCCATTTTATTATCATAAAATTATCTTTATCACATCAAATGAATTTATTCTCTTTATTAAAACTCTTTTAAATTAGTTAACTCTCATCTGACAAATAACAAAGTCAACACACTGTTCTTCAGCTTGATAACATTTCAGCTAATGTAGCATATCACCCACTGAAAACCAGCCAGAAACACCCCACCCAGATATCAAAATTGGTTTTTAACAGATGCGGAAGGAAGCAATAAAACGTGATATTTTAGACCTTTTCTACTTTGACAGAATGTTATGAAAAATGAAAAAAATGATAGCTAGTGTCGGTTTTTGATATTAAAACTTTCTCTTGGCTCTTAGATCTGGAACAGGTAGGACGCTTATAAAAATGTTCCCATGAAATTCAGTTTAAAACCCGAAATAAATTTATAAAATTTGTCCAAAATGGTGACAATTTAGGTTGGTTATATATGTATGAATTACTGATGTATTTTAAAACAGTTTTTAAATGGGTAAATACTTACATTTTTAAAGTACCTAAATGAATAGGTCTATATAAAAAGCCAAGTTATATAAGTCGATTTATCTTGTAAAGTGCATAACCAGAGTGTCTTAAAACAAGTATGAAGGAGTATAATTATATATAATATAATTATGTATAACATAACCACAAGGTTACTTGTCGTTTGGTGTTCTTATAAATAGAAAATGGGAGTGAACTGGAGGATCAGAGGAAGATGCAGAAGGAAACGATGAAGATTTTAAGGTACAGGGTTTTCATTCATTCCCGAACCCCACGTGACCACTTAAGTTAGGCAACCTGGCATACACAGTTGTACAACCTGAATTAATGAAATCCCTAAGATGCCAGTCTTGTCTGATATTTCCTTTGGGGTTTTATAAAAAATATAAAAATTATAATAAGTTGAAACAGTAAATGTCTTAAATGTATGTATTATTTAGTATTTTTAACAGCAAGTATGTTCATGTATGGTTTACTGTTATTGAATGTTAAAAAAAATAAATTAAAAACAATAAAATATTACTTTTATTTTGTATAGATATCAAAATTTTGTAATGTACGTAAACAAATTGAGGTCCGATTATTTAAACTTCTAATTTACAGTTTTAGGAATGTGTATTGTGTAACATGTAACAAATATGTATCTGTTTGGGCAGATTACCGACGAACAGATTTGGTAGGGCTTCGTTCCATGCGATGTCAAATATCGTCAACAACATAACCTTAACATACCTACACTTTTAACTTACGTAAAAACGCAATGAAAATGCTAAGTTTTGATAAAAACTGTTTATTTTTATTGCCCAACAGATAGAAAATTATTTAAAGAAGGTAAACACTGGTCGAACTTGGAAAATGCACAATATACATACAAAATAACCGTCAAAAGGGAATTGAGCGCCAATGGACTGAACTGTCAATTGTCAATTGATTTAGTAACTTTAGGGTCTCTAGTCAAGTGGTTTTTTGGTTACTTTTTAACTGCCAACTCATAAAATCATATTCCACTAAGAGAGAGACAGAATCCGGTCACGTGGGGTTCGGGAATTAATGAAAGCCCTGTATTTGTGCATATAAAACTTGTAATTTATAGTGTGATTGACAATGTATACTTCTATAAGAAGTGAAAAAAATGAAAGTTATAAAAAAAGGAATTTGTTCGTGTTTGAAAGGTAACCATTATCAAAATGATTTCACTATTGTATAGACTATATTTGTTTTATTGTTTTTCCTTCCTAAAAAGTGAAAATTATTTATGTTATTTGAAAAACCATTATAAAAACTTGTAAATTTGGTTGTCTTAAAATGCAATACATTGGTTCAAAAATTTCATAGTCAACTTAATTAGAAAAGCATCTATAATCATAAATTTTAATAGGTCTGAAACGCAATTTCAGAAACCAAACTTTATATAGGTTTTATATGATCCCAGACCCATCGAGATGAAGTGTATGAGCTAGCCATTTTGACACAAATATAATAAAATGTGGTAGGTAAAATTATATATGTGTACGTTTTTCTGTGCTATTGTTTCAGAAGATAATATTTTAACAAACATTCTAGTTATACACTTCTCTATGAATAAATATTTGTGATATCAAACATTGTCAAGCAAAATCCATACAGCAATATGCAATACATATTCAAAGTTCCACATTTAACATACTTGTAACATAATAGTATAATACATATACACCAAATATTCATACATTCACCCATAAAGGGTGAAACTTTACACACATATATACATAAAAAAACTACTAATTGACGCTCCAAAACGTGTAACAGTCGTAAATACAATAAACGTGTGCTTTTTAGAAGCTAAACTTACACAAATAAACACCACAACGAAGGGGGAAATAACATATATATATATATATATATATATATATATATATATATATATATATATATATATATATATATATATATATATATATATATATATATATATATATATATATATATATATATATATATATATATATATATATATATATATATATATATATATATATATATATATATATATATATATATATATATATATATATATATATATATATATATATATATATATATATATATATATATATATATATATATATATATATATATATATATATATATATATATATATATATATATATATATATATATATATATATATATATATATATATATATATATATATATATATATACAGGGTCGCTGATAAGTCTGGAAACGGTCGATTATCCGGGAAAATATACAAGGTGTCGAAAAAAGTTTTATACAAAAGTTTTTGGGTTCTTCAATGTCTACTAGGCGGTGATAATTTCATTTATACAGGGTTGGTCATACAGGCGTGGCACACCAATATAAATTTTTTTTTAATGGGACACCTATATATTATTCGATATTTCAATCCTTCTCTTAATTTTGAGCAATATTTATCAGAAGCATGATGTACATAAACTCAATCGTTTCCGGGTAAAAAAATAAATAAAAATAAACGCTATTGTTTTTAAAATCTATTGGATGAACAAAAATAAATGAAAAGTAGAATATCTCTTGAAAACAATCTGTGAGTGTGAAAAGAACCGGTTGCGATGTTTTTAACATTGTTTGGAATCCTATTTTATAAGATGTTCAAAGTGTTCTCCATTGACCTCCTGACAATAATGAATTCGCTTAACAAAACATTGCACTGCATTTACAAGAGCGTTTTGAGGAATGTTATTAATTTCATGCACAATCCTTGCTTGCAACTCTTCAATATTCTGCGGTCTATTTTGGTAAATTAAATTTTTTACATGACCCCACAAAAAAAGTCAAGCGGCGTCATGTCGGGAGACCTAGCTGGCCATTCAATAGTTCCCCTGCGCCCTATCCATCTGCCAGGAAAGGTTTGATTCAGATATTCCCGTACCTCAATTCCAAAATGAGGGGGTGCCCCATCCTGCTGAAACCATATTTCTTCCGCTGGTAGATTTGGGTCGTTATTGTTCGGAAATAATCGACTTACGTCTGGAACAATTGATTCTTGCAAAAGTGTCAAATATCGAGCAGAGTTCAAATTACCGTGTATAAAATAAGGTCCTATGATATGTCCACCAATAATAGCACACCAAACATTTACTTTTTGCGGTCTTTGGGTGTGAATTTGTTCCATCCAATGTGGGTTTTCGTCTGACCAGTACCTACAGTTGTGTCGGTTGACTTGTCCATTCAAACAAAATGTAGATTCGTCGGAAAACAAAATGTGGTTGGCAAAGTTAAAATTTTGGCGTAACTTCTCCATAATAAGTTCACAGAACTCGATTCTGCGATCAAAATCGTCTTAACTCAGTTCTTGCAATAAATGAATTTTATATGGACGGAACTTTTCCCGCTTCGTAATCTTTTGAATTGAATATCGACTCATATTGTGATTTAAAGCCAATTGCTGTGCCAAAGTTTTCGGATTTTCCACCACATCCAATATTACATTCAAAGAATTTTCTTCATTTGTAACGGTTACTGGCCTTCCAGTTCTAGGTTTATCCTTGATACCGCCAGTTTCGTGAAAACGATGCAAAGTTTTCGAAACTGTGGATTTGGAGATCGATTCCCGCTCAGGATGCAACTCATTGAACATAATCACCACTTGAGCAAAACTTCGTGTTCTATCACCGTACCCTATCATCATTAAAATTTCGATACGTTCGGTTTCACTTAAACTTGCCATTTTGCACAAAAACTGTTGACACTAAATTACTAATGTTTCAAAACTGTTGACACTGAATGAATGTTTGACATTCGTTGTCCTGGAAACATTTTAAAACAAAAGAATAATACTGCGTTTCTTATGGGCATCTTATCTTATCTTGGGATTCCAAACAATGTTAAAAACATCGCAACCGGTTCTTTTCACACTCACAGATTGTTTTCAAGAGATATTCTACTTTTCATTTATTTTTGTTCTTCATCCAATAGATTTTAAAAACAGTAGCGTTTATTTTTATTTATTTTTTTACCCGGAAACGATTGAGTTTAGGTACATTATGCTTCTCATAAATGTTGCTCAAAATTAAGAGAAGGATTGAAATATCGAATAGGGTGTTCCATTAAAAAACAATTAATATTGGTGTGCCACGCCTGTATGACCAACCCTGTATAAATAAAATTATCACCGCCTAGTAGACATTGAAGAACCCAAAAACTTTTGTATAAAACTTTTTTCGACACCTTGTATATTTTCACGGATAATCGACCGTTTCCAGACTTATCAGCGACCCTGTATATATATATATTTCGGAAAAATCAATATATTTTTTAGAAAAACTGATCCGATCGGGCCGACTAACAAACTCATCCAAGCTATTAATAAAAGAAATATTCTTGCCAAGTCTCATAAAAATCGGTTAATAACTTTTTGAGTTATCGGTTGGATATATGTATATATGTATATATGTGTATATATATATATATATATATATATATATATATATATATATATATATATATATATATATATATATATATATATATATATATATATATATATATATAGATTTTTATGAGACCTGGCAAGAATATTTCTTTTATTAATAGCTTGGATGAGTGCGTTAGTCGGCCCGATCGGATCAGTTTTCTAAAAAAATATTGATTTTTCCGAAAAAAAAAGTATCTCAAAAAATAACAAAGTTACTTTGCCTAATGAGTCAGCAATATCCCACCTGAGTGATTTTGGTAATGCTATTATTTTCAAGATGCTGAGCGTTCTCCAAATTTTCTTAATGGGTGTATCCTCTATTGCGTTCTCCACAAAAATTTTCTGAAACCCTTTTTTTTTTTTGGTTTTACAACTGGGGTGATTTTTTTAATTCATGTAAATTTCTAATGTGTTAAGACTTGTAAATATGAAACACTTGTTTTTGCTGACATGGCAGTCTGCCCCACCATGGTTGCAATTTACAATGAGATTTTCTATTTTGTAATTTATGCCCATATCAGCAGAAGTTCTGTAAAAACAATGTCGGCAACTTTTTCCTTCCAAACGGCCAACTCTTTAACTCTTTTAGTGAATTTTCAATAACAAAAGTCACTAATAGAGAGGTATCGATGGCAAGACTTTTGGAAAAAATTTTCAAAAGAGCGCGATTAGGGCCCCTAGAACCCAAATCCAAGGTCAGTTTATATATATATATATATATATATATATATATATATATATATATATATATATATATATATCCCGTCTATTATTTAGTTTATAGTGATATATGTTTCTAATATACTCAGCATAAATCCCATACAGGTACTTTAATACTATGGAGCTATCTGTGCATCAATGCTGAAAGATAATAATGTCTGTCCTATCCTCTGCTAGCCCGAATAATAGATGAGCTAGCACGAGGGAAACGCAGACAACAAATATTTTTTTTCGTTTTTTTTTCACTTTTCGTGAATTTTTTTTAAAAAAATTTACTTTTAGTGACTTTTGAAAAAATTTATTCAAATGTGCGCTATTTGGGACTCCTGTGTGTGTGTGTGTATGTATATATATATATATATATATATATATATATATATATATATATATATATATATATATATATATATATATATATATATATATATATATATATATATATATATATATATATATACAGTGTGCCCATTTAGTATGGAAACACCCCTCTAACTTTTGTATTATTAATTAGATTTTGATAAACGAAATATCAAAAGATATAAGATGGAAAACTATAAATGCTGTGAAAATTGTTTTCTATGTCACCTGACCAAGGCCTACTAATGCAATTTTTCAACCAATAACTCAACAATACTTCACTAATCGGAACAAAATTTGGCAATTCTCTTCATTTTTGTTAATAGCTTGGATGAGTTCGTTAGACAGTTTAGACACTCAAAATACTTTTACAAAAATGCGAAAAACTTTTAAAAAACGCAATATATTTTAGATTACTATAAGTATGAAAACTTTACATGCACATAGATATCGTATAAGTGGTCCCTTCTACCAAATTTGAACTCAATTGGTTCAGTAAATGTTGAGTTATAACTAAATAAAAAATAATTTACGATATGTCCTGAAATCAGTGCCTACAATGTTAGACAAGATCAGACCTATATCAGGGTCACGTTGCCATTGCAAACAAAAGTCCCAAATCAAACTTCAAACAAACAGGTTACAAAAATATGAACAATAAATAATCAGCGGGGTTGCCATTTGCCAGAACTCTGATCTGAATCTGAAGATATCAGGAAAATGTACAGTACTAAATAAAATTTTTAATGGAAGTGATTCAATTTGTTTAAGGGCAATCTAGAACTACTTTTATTATGTATAAATATTAAGCTTCCCATTCTTCACAGTATTTAACAGCCATCTCCTTCTCCTAGTGTACTCTGACAACACCTCGAAATCAGCTTTGCTAATCCGCTAATACCTTATTGAATGTAGAACAACTACCTATATTCTAAGGTTAATGTTAATACAAATAGGTAAATAATCACCTAACTATTAATTTTAACCTAACTTGAACAAATGACTCCGCTGCCGACTGTGACTATAGTATATTATGATTCTAACATCCAATCAAACAAATAAAGTAATCGTTAAATCAAGCTGTGTGCATCAGATGCAGATTCTTAATGCATGTAGGTACTGTATTACCAAAGCGAAACAAAACTTTTTCGAGAAGAAATATACTCAACCTCAAACTAATACAGTAAGTACTTATAAGTACACTTGGAGAAACCCAAATCACGACAACACATATTTTAAAGACCTTACGATCGTTTCGCCGACAACGTCAGCGTCATCAGAGGATGAAAAATTCTAAAATTAAATCGACAGCTACTGTGCATTTATATCGCACCTAGGTAGACGAACTAATCCGAAGTAAAAATTGTAGTCAGCAGCCCATCGTTTGTCTATTGTGTCAATATTGAACGCACGAGGTCGAAGAACTACTCGTACGAACTACCTCGTCCGTTCAATATTGACACAATAGACAAACGATTGGTCGCCGACTACAATTTTTACTTCGGATTAGTTCGTCTACCCAGGTGCGATATAAATACACGGTAGCTGTTGATTTAATTTTAGAATTTTTCATCCTCTGATGACGCTGACGTTGTCGGCGAAGCGATCGTAAGGTCTTTAAAATATGTGTTGTGGTGATTTGGGTTTCTCCAAGTGTACTTATCTGTGCTCATCACATGTTCCAGTTTTCACATAGTACAGTAAGTACTTATAATATTTGGATACTTATTGTTTACTTTTAGTTTTTACTCTTTATGTAGTGTATGGAAAATTTGAAGTAAATGAAACTACATAAAATCATAAAGCCGTTTAAAATATATATGTTCAGTGTAAATTATTAAAATTTTACTTTCAAAATTTTGTGCTATGTATATTTATTTATTGTATTTTCAAGAACTGTGGATACAGCAACAGTAAATAAGCTTTGAAAAAGGTCTGCGTGCAGGAAGTACGTTATGGTAAAAATTTCCTTAAAATATTTTAAATCCGATAACACAATTTCCCGTTAAGCAAGAATCTTCAATCTTGAACCATAGTAAAAGCTATGTAGACGCAGCGTGGGTACTGAATTAAAGAAGAATAACATGATGAGCTTTGCGGATAACTACAAATTGGTTTTTAAAAATCTTTTTTGTTGGATTGTTTTGTAAAAACTAGTTTGATTGGGTCGACTAAAACAAAACCACCCAAGCAGTTAATAAGGAAGAAATACCTGCCATATTTATAATGTGGCAAGTACATTCCCTTTGTAAATAATACATTTTTTTCTGGAAACCTTTTGTAACTTTAATGATATTAGTAACGTAATTTTTTTAAAGACACTTGCAGATATCTCTACCAAATTATAATTGTCTAGCTATATATAAATAAGCAATTTCTTCAAGTAATCGCTAACTGGGATCTCTAAAACCGATCTCCAATGTCCATTTAAATTTACAGAATTAGTTAATAATATACCTTAGCAATAGTGTACAATTCTTATGAAAATTCATTACTATAATGTACTTGTTGCGCCCCGAACTTTTTTAAAATGGTCTCATGGTACTAAACTGTTACTTTAAGTACACCTTTTTTTATTGCTCTGAAAGCCTTTTGATTTAACATTTTTGTGTTTAATCGCTAGATGTAATTTTGTGTTTATTGTTGAGAGTATAATATTTAAAATGATTAGCCTCTATTTTTATAACATTTTGTTGGATATGAAGACTATATTGATTTAGCATTTTTTTCTTAAAAAAATAATTATTGAATGGTACACATCTGCTAGTTAGCTGCTTATAATGTTCTCGTTCAGACCAGCCTTGAGCATCATATTCTGGGGGCAGAGCCTGAATAGATTGAAGCATGTTTTTATATAGCTAACAATGGTTTACTTAAATTTTTTATTATTTTTCCATGATAATCATTTTTGGCATCACCTGGATCCTTGTTATATTTTCCCTCTCCAGTTTCTTCTTGAAACATTCAGACATTCTTGATTGGATTTATGCCTGCAGAACTTCCAGGGCATCATTGGATTCATAGCCAAATGATGTCATGTCATATAAAGGTATTTCTTGGCTGATTTGTTTTTATGAAAGGATGCCGAGCATTTCATGAAAATCCCTCTGCTATTGGGGAACCAATCTCGTAACTGGTGGAAAAGTGTATCCATTAAAACTGATTTGTACTGGTCTTGTCACATGGTTCTCTAGACAACATAATGTGTGCCTAGGCTTGTGGAACTGATGACAGACCATATGCTACCTTTCATTTGTTCTTCCTTTGACACACTGGTGCTTCTCAGTTAATATCTGAAATGTGGAGCAGATAATGAAAAAGTGTTATTCTGATAAATTATTAAAGGAAAACAGGATAATAGCGAACATACATATTTCGAGTCTACTTTACTGATGTTTTAATATAATTTGGTCCATTCCAACCTCCAACCTATCCTTGGTCATTCTGTGGGTGAATTTTGACTTTTTGACCATTGAAACCCATCTCTTAGATATTTCACCTGACAGCCAGCATTTTAAAATTTGTTCTTTAAATCAGCATGTGACCATTTTCTGTTTGCAAGCATAATGCCCTTCAAAATTTTTTGACCCGTCTTGAGTCATCAGCTATTTCCGATCACAACAATTGGTTAGTCATCAGTTGGTCAAGAGTGAGTTTTTGAGATATTCGTTTCACATATGACTGTGAAACTTGGCAAATGGTAGCTATTTGTAGTTTAATATTATTGAAGTGTTTCGGCAGTGTTAAAATCTCTGTGACTTTCTCATTGAAATCTTTATTGTTGTCCACCCTAAAAAATAAAAAAAAAAGAGAATTGACAATGAAAAATTTTCATCACAATTGTACTTAGGTATGTGAAAGTCCTTTATCATTATGCACAGCATACTTAGATCAGATCAGATTCATTGTGAGTGGGCTATTCCAGGTCCTACACCGCGACTCTAGGTTTATTGTGGCTCATATCTAATTGCTTAAATTTCACCTATCAAATCCAGCTCCCTGCAGAAGTTAATATTTTTGAGGGTAAAAGTTGGTTTGGCAGGGTCCTTTAGAGGCTTCGTCTAGACCAGTCGTCTATCAGTGTTTGATACTGTATTATACAGAGTCGTCTTGCAGGCAGCATTTAACTGTTGCCGTTTGCCTGTTTTTGAAGCTCACACTGGATGCCCCAACATCCAGGTGTAATCTGCCCCCTAAAGGTCTCAGCTCCCCGCGGGTGTGTCTAGATCCGACACCCACCAGTGCTAGATTCAAGGCGATATCTCACACAGTCCCGCTCACGAGAATCACCCAAACGAGGTTGTTTGCCTATTTGGAAGCACACAGTTTAGGTCTCAACCCTTCAGGTGCATCTCATCCCTAGATATCTCACCTCCTCCGGGTTTGTTTGGACCCGACACTCTCCAGTGCCTGACCCAAAGCAGTGTCACTTGGATACTCACTCACAAGTAACATCTAAGCAACGTCGTTTCTCCATTTCGAAGCTCACAATGTAGGCCTCAACCTCTGGGTGTAATCCACCCTCTAGAGATCTCAGCTCCCCAGTGGGTTTATCTGGACCCAATACCCACCGTTTGACTCCAGTTAGTCACCTCTTACGACAGGCAGATGTTATCTTGGGCTTATTCTTTTCAACCTACTTCCATGAATATCGCAGTAAAATGAATAAATAATCACTCACACTGGCGAAGCGTGGATTTTGGCTATGGGTTGAAGTTGCTTGGCTTTATTAAAAGATGTACCTCTGATTTCACCAACATCAGATCTGTTAAAATTCTTTATTTTTCTCTTGTACGTCCTCATCTTGAATATGCCTCTTCTGTATGGTCTCCCTACTATACGTGTCAGTCTTGGACAAGTACAGTGCAAGTTTTTAAAGTATCTTGCTTTCAAAAGCACTATAGTGGTATCGATGATTTACTAACATATTTTAATATCATGCCTCTTGATGTTCGACGCAAACAAAAAGACTTTTATAACATAATTAACTTCGAGGTATCTTGTCCTAACTTACTTTCTATGATCAACTTCTTTGTTCCACCAAGAGTAACTCGTTCAAAGAGTTCTTTTCTTGTCGCTTTTCATTGTACCAACTACAGTCACAACTCTTATTTAATTAGATGTTCAGTGTTGGCTAACAAATTGTCTGATGAGCTTGACTTTTTCACAAGAAAATTAGTTTTCTTAAAACAGCTGTCACTTTGTAAGTTTAGTTAATCAGTACTTAATATTTGTTGCCTATATTTTGCCTATATTGCCTATTTTTTTTTCATTTTGTCTAACTTGTAACCATTTTGTATGCTTTTATTAACTGCTTTTATTGTATTTTTCTTTTTGTAATTATTTAAAATGGGCTCCTGGCCCGTAAATAAATAAATAAATAAATTAAATAAATAAATAAATAAATAAATAAATAAATAAATAAATAAATAAATAAATAAATAAATAAATAAATAAATAAATAAATAAATAAATAAATAAATAAATAAATAAATAAATAAATAAATAAATAACGTGAACTAATTAATTTTGTATGTTCCCTTGAAGACCGTTAAATGAATCAAATTATTTTTTAAATATGTTTCTTCTTCTGCCGGAAAGTCTGGCAATTCCAAATAATGTCCTTTATTTAAAGACGTTTGTGACTCACATGACTGTGAAATGGCAATTATAAGCATGCTGTTGAAATAAGTCTCACGTATAGCTGTGTTTTGATCTACGTTTTCCTTATGTTTAATTGCAGACAGACGTTCGCTTTCAGCGATAGTATAGTATATTCTGATATTTCCTATTTGATTAAATATAGCAGCTGCAAAGACAGGATGTGCAGAACTTCATGCTTCTTCATTTTTGTGGTCATCTTTTTTAAACTCTCCTGCCCGAGCGCTAACTCGCACCACTCGTTTGATTAAAACAGTAAGCAATAAAAGCAAACACTTTGTTTCATTTAACACTTACTGCTAGCAACTTATATTGTGTACCACAAACTTTGAAACGGCCGCATATATTTCCCGCTCGATTTCTTTTTCTCCATTAACAAATCAGGAGTAGGAAGTTTTTCTTAAACTTAAACCAACCTGTTGGTTAAGATACGTTGACATCATTTTCTCTGTCTGGCCACACGGTAAAGAATCTCTAGACGAATTCCTTTCTTACCTAAATAACATCAACCCCCAAATCCAGTTCACCATGGAAATAGAAAATAATTTTCCTTTGCCTTTCTTAGATGTACGCATCACTAAAAACCCAGTCAGAGGATTTTCTTACACTGTCTACCGAAAAGCAACCCACACTAATCGTTATCTTAACGCCCAATCTCACCATCACCCATCGCAACAAAATTCCGTGGTTCGAACACTAGTAACACGATCCCTTAGACTAACGACAACAACAAACAGACAGAATTAAACTTTTTAAGACATACATTGCGGGAAAACGGATACGACAACAATCACATACTACGAAACATTAGAAACACACAAAAACAAACCACTACACCACAACAAGAACAAACAGAGCCCACACAACAACACACAGCGTTTTTCGATTTTCCACTTTAAACATAACTGTGAAAAATGGCTTGGAATCGAAATTAGAAAGCACTAACTCATCAGTATCCAAAAGCCATTAAAAAACCCCCTGATTAAAATAAAAATGTATCTTGTAAAGTGCCACAATATCGCTCTGGTCGTAGTTCAATTGACTAAGCAGACGGCAAGCACGCCTCTAGGCTAGCCTAAGGTAGAACATAAACATGCACGCCACACTTGGTGTTTAGTGTATCGGCTGCCACGCTCAGCGTTAACCCCGCTTTCTCTCAGGATAGAGAAGCTCCATAAAATAGCGTCAGATCTGGACCGAAGGTACATAGCCTAAATCCACCAGCTATTTATATGCGGGCGTGGCTTGCCAGTTACAGCACTTAATTTCAAATAAAAAATGTTTAATATGAAAATTTTGCACCTGAATAAAAACACGGTAGGCTGCGTCTAACCGCCTTAATGAACGCTTTGCCACTGATTACTAATGAGCTTTCACAACAAAGGATCACCACAAATGTTAAAGATACATAAACACAGTATTAAAGCTAACAGAATTTACGGGAATTTACTGGTCATTTGGCCTGGCATTCCACAGTACAACCTCAAGCACATGTTGCGTACCAGTAGAATGAATAAAATTAGCTTGACAATTGCCCTTAAATCTAAAAATTGAAATTTTCAGTAGCTAGTCCTAATAATTTGAACAGGGACAACTAAATACACGTTTATGTATTAAATGCTGATCACACATAACACATGGAGTGCTTCGTAAAGTGCGTGTGTTTGTGCATATGTGTGGTAGTCAGTTGCTTATTACTAACGCAAACTGTGGTGTAAAATGAGTTCTTTTAACTAATAGCTAATTAAATAATGCATTAAAATTATTTACTTGTTTATATTTAATTATTGACAGTTGATTGTATTGTAAGTGTTATAACTTCATATAGTATTTGTGTATCTGAATGGTCTGTATAAATTGTTTTGCAAAGCCAGGAGAAAAAAAGTCTACATCTCTGTGTCTCTGAGTGTTGATGGTTTATTTTTCTTTCAGAAAATATAAGTCAGGGTACCAACGTGTTTCTAATTATGAGAGCGGGAGAGCTGGCTCAAGGTGAGCTTTATAAAAAATTATAAATGCAGCATGTTAGTAGTATGTATGTATTTTCTTCTCCTGGCTCTTCTAAAGACAGTATACTTTGATGGCAATTTATGGACCATGTTAGATACACTACTTTAGCATGTTATCTGTATGTCTATTTCCTTTTTGTTTTCTATATTAGCTTTGTGCATGCTGAGAAATTCTTCGAGCCAGGTTAAGATGTCACTTGTGCTTTAAAATGGTGGTGAAATATTATTTAGTTTTAGTACCTGCATTATATGAAAATATTTTTATATATAAGTGTGCACTTTCAAGAATCTACTTAGTTTTACTATGTGAATGGAATTGGTTGACTGTGATTTATAGCCTCCTAATAAAACAATATTGCATGCAGTAGATGTGTAAAAAAATAATAGTCTTAAACTGTTATTTAATAATCTAAAGGTTCCGACTACCATTCTGCAGTAGAGACTAATTAATGTACAAGTGACCCTGCTGCTTGTAACTGTTTGGCCACGAAGTTGACTTCATAGTGGTTTTTTGTCAGTCGTATCTTTGCCAGGTCAGCTTAAAATCATTGTGAATATTATACAGGAGTGTGCAAATTAATGCGACACAGACATATTCACGTTAAATATTGTTTATTGAAAGAAATAATTACAAACAGTACTAGTTTACAAATCTTTTAGTATTATTCAATAGGGTATATGTCCCATTTTTGGCTCCTATTACAGCTTCAACTTTTTTTTTGCATAGAGTTAATTAATTTTGTGCATTTCTTCTTGATTTTGTCATCTCAAAACTATACCTGAATGACAGCCTCAATCATACTTTTTGTTGTACAATAAATTTTTAGCAATTTAGGCTTGCATACAGACCACAAGTTTTCAATAGGATTAATGTCCGGCGAGTTTGCAGGCTAGTCTGAAAGGGCAGTCTTTTTGCCATTGAAATATTTACCCATCTTCTTGGACACATGACACGGTGCCGAATCTTGCTGGAAGATTGGTTCACAAACTGCTTGACCTTTTTCCAGTCCTTCTGGACAAACACGTTTCTAACATCTCTTTATATTAGTGAATTTTCTTTAAAAAATTCACTAATGAGGAGGAGATCCCGACTTATGAATTTTGAAAAAAATCCTTCAAATGAGCACTAATTAGGCCCCCGAGAACACATATCCGGGGGTCAGTTTCAATTTTTATAGGTTTATATATATATATATATATATATATATATATATATATATATATATATATATATATATATATATATATATATATATATATATATATATATATATATACACCGATAAGTCAAAAAGTAATGGGCCTATTTTGATCAAATTTGGTGAGTACTTTCCTTTTGCCAGTGGCTTGGATAAGTTCTTTAGCCAGGAAAATCTGCTCAGTTGAAATATATTAAACAATGATTTGTTTTAATTTGACAGACAGATTTCCCCAGTCAGTCAGTATCAGTTCTGAGCTGACCCTAAATGTATGGAATTTCGACCACGAAATTATAATGCATGTTTGTAAGAAAATAAATTCGGGACTCAGCAAGCGCGTTATGGTAGCGAATTTTTATTGAATGCCTCAAATTTGAATAACTCAATTTGCTATTAACCTATAAGGTTCGTTGGCCAGAAAACTAGTTTTTCGGGAACATTTAAGTTTATTTTCGAAAAATTTTTGTACATTTTCAAGCAGTAAAGTTATTTTCATGAAATGTGGTACATTTTTTTTAGTATATATGCTATACTGGTAACCAAATTTGATGTCTGCTTTCTTAAAAAAACATATTTGTTATTTAAAACATTTTAATGAAAATTCACTATCATAACACACTTGCTGCGTCCGGACTTTTTTTATATATTTAAGTCTCAATCATCATACTTTTTGTTGTACAATCCATTTTTAGCAATCTTGCATATAGACCATCTCCGGTGAGTTTGTAGGCCAGTCTGAAAGGGTAGTTTTTGCCATTGTAATATTTCCCCATCTTCTTGGAAGCATGACTTGGTGCTGAATCTTGCTGGAAGATTGGTTTATAAACTGCTTGATCTTTTTCCAGTCCTCTGGACAAACACGTTTCTAACATCTCGTTATATTTTTCACTGTTCATCATACCTTTGATACATAGTTTCCCTGTTTCCATACATGAAAAACAGCCCCAAAACATCTTTTTGACTGGATGTTTCATTCTCTGAACCAAGTGAGCTGCAGTTAACTTTTCGTCCACACCTTTTCACACAAGTTTTGATCGGTTCTGAGTCAACAAAAACTTATCTGAGAACAAGACATTTCTCCAGAGGTCTTCTGTCCAATGATAAGATTTTTTTGCCCAAATCAATCTTTTTTCATCATAGCCTCTGTCAGAAGCTGTCTCTTTTGAGATCTCACAGCTTTTCTATCTTCCTCAAAAGGTGTGAATTGTAGAGTTGTGAATTTTCTCTGGCCTTTTTTAAGTCTTGCAGAAGGTCATAGCTTGTCTTTCTGGGGCTCAACTTGCTTTTTGTCAAAAGAAACGAAGTTGTCTTCCCTTTTCTCCCACATTTTCCCTTCCACTCCACTTCAACTGATCCAGGCTACCTTTTCTGTTTAATTATTTTATATACAGTTCCCAAGCTCACGGAACACTCACTCACAATGTCTCTCTACATTATAGATGTGTGCTTACTAAGTATAATTATCCTTTCTCTTTTCCTTGACTTAATGTCCATGATGCTACAAACACGAAAAACCATCTAAAATCTGTTATTTCTCCCAAAACACAAAACACATTATAGTCACAATAACTGGCAAAACAACTGATATGGACAATAACTTAATGCAGAATGACAGGTTATGGGATATGTCGAGAAACCACTGTCAGAATTGTCACTGCAGTGTTGCCATCTGGAAATTATGCAGAAATGCCCAATGTTTATATTAATTCACACAGTCACTGTATTTTTTTTTCTTTAACGTCGGCCTATTTCCGCGACTATGGCCAATCACCGACGCCAGGGAGCAGTTTCACCTCACTATCCTGGAAATTTTGCCGAACCCCTGTCTTTCTGTAAGGAGGATAGGGATCTTTAACGTCGCATGGACACGCGACCGACGGCTTTACGCCCCCTCCGAAGGGCGGAACGTGCAGACATTCAACTTGCTAAAATACAATGCAAGAACCTCGGTTGATGTTAATTTTACAGTTTGTACTGAAAAAGTGAAAGGAGTACGCCGGGATCGAACCCAGTACCCTTCGGTTCAAAGGCACACGTTCTTACCTCTGAACCACCGAGGTCCTTCAGTTACTGTACTTGAAATACATTTAAATTTTGCTCTTAGCGATTAGACCTTATGGTCCTAAAATCTGCATTTTTTTTTGTTTGTTTATTAGTTTTATTATGGTGACTTTCTAAAATGTTTTCCATCTTACCGTTAGCTTAAAAACAATGCAAATAATAATTTTTCCACTTCCCTCAAATTACACATACTTTTTAATTATAATCTATCATTGTCTGAAGCGGGTGGATTTTCACAGCATTTTATAAATCCGCATACAAAATTTGAATAAGCAACTGTATTAGGGTATTTATAAAGTTCATTTTTGCACGTAATATAAGGATTTAATGTTAAAGGGTATTTTATTAAGGATCTTTTATTTTGAAGGGTTTAAAGCCACCATTTTTATGAAGCTAAAACTATCAAATATGAAAACATTTAAAATTAATCCGTCTTTCTGTAATTTTTGATACCAAGTGTAAAAGCTTATGCGGCTACTATTATTACCCGTTAGAATATTTTAATAGGCTACTATTATTACCCGTTAGAATATTTTAATATCTTAAAAAACATCTTGCCTGTCCAAATATAATTTAAGAAGTGAAGAAGTTATGAAGTAAACGCTACCTTTATTTGTTACAGATATTCAGATGAATTCATTGTTAGGGAAGATCTTATGGGCTTGGCTATTGGTGCTCACGGTGCCAACATACAGCAAGCACGAAAAGTTGATGGTATCACAAATATTGAACTTGAGGAACACACTTGCACATTTAAAATCTATGGAGAGGTAAATGTCAAACTTTAGAATTCTTGCATTTCTGCAATAATACACGTTTTATCAAATTTTATAAACCTTAATGGCCAAGCAGCCATGTAACAAATAAGCACTAAGAGGTTATTACTTTCAGACAAATGAGGCTGTGAAGAAAGCTCGGTCGATGTTAGAATATAGCGAAGAATCTCTCCAGGTACCAAGGAGTCTGGTTGGTAAAGTAATCGGAAAGAACGGAAGGATAATTCAGGAAATTGTTGATAAAAGTGGTGTTGTTCGTGTTAAAATTGAGGGCGATAACGAACCTAAACCCACAATACCAAGGGAAGAAGGTCAAGTGCCATTTGTTTTTGTAGGGACTGTTGAAAGTATATGTAATGCTAAAGTTCTTTTACAATACCATTTGGCCCATCTTAAGGTAAGTCCTTTGTCTTTAGTTTTGATTTTTTTAAGTGATGTATTTTTGTTCATTAATAATTATTGTTGCCTTTACTTGGTGGAACCGTTCTATACTTAATACAGAGATATATACTTCTCTGGCTTTAAAAGTGCTTGTTTACTTCGCTACCACAGGTTTTGCTCTAAAAGGTCTAACCACAGGAAATTCAGGAGCTATGATGCTTAAAAAATGAAAAACACTTTTCCTGAAGATTTATCTGTATAGGAATTTGTGAATAGCTTGGGCTACTGAATTCAAGCAATCTTTTTTTAACAATTGCTAATGTTATATCTTCAGTTGATCGCAATGATGTCAATGTTTTATGTTACTGGCATTTAAATCATTGCAACTTAAAAAAAGGGACCTAACTTCTCATATGATCTAGACTTTATTCCAGAATTTTCAATTGGTGATTGCTTGTTTTACTAGGTTAGGTTATATTGTGAGTGGGCTATAACGGTCCCTCCACTGCGACCTCAAGGTCTATTGTGGCTCACGCCTTATTGTCTTTTATTTCACCCAACAAATCCAGCCTCCTATAAAGGTCGACAATTTTTGTGGGCGAAAGTTCACCCAGATCTTCTGGTGCAAGTTGTGTCTTGCCAAAGAGCAGGTGTCTGTGCTGTCCACAGCTTGACACGAACATAGCATGTGATCTGCTGTTTCATCACTGTCGATACACAGCCGGCACTTCGTCTCTTGACCGAGACCAATTCGTTGCATGTGGTGACGCAAGCGGCAGTACCCTGTATACTGGCTGACCAGAGTTCTCAGTTGTTGTCTGTTTAGCCCTAGCAGTTTTGTGGCTCTTGACTTTGAAAGGCCATTTATGAAGGCCTTAGAGGGTGCTAATCTTGGCAGATTTTGCCATTGCTGGATTGTCCTTCTCTCTGTCCAAGTCTTTAAGCTGCGTGTTGCTGTGCATGACAATATCCCCAGAACAGGTTCTGGTCCTATAAAGTCATCCTGGGCACCGCCCTTGGCAAGCGTGTCGGCCGCCACATTGCTATTAAGGTCCGAGTGACCCGGTATCCAGACCAGCAACACCTCATCGCAGTTGCCTAGTTCGTTGAGAGCAGATTTACAACTCCATACCATTTTTGAACTGCAACGGTAGGAACCAAGTGCCTTTATTACAGCT
Source organism: Tillus elongatus (assembly GCA_964006375.1). Classification (NCBI taxonomy): domain Eukaryota; kingdom Metazoa; phylum Arthropoda; class Insecta; order Coleoptera; family Cleridae; genus Tillus; species Tillus elongatus. The sequence goes on from OZ023262.1 coordinate 197,045,711, forward strand.
TGTGTATCTGAATACATTTTTATCGATTTGTGTGTGCAATGATTTTGTATAATTTCCTTCGCACACATCTCGATGGCATACACCTGGTATATGATGGCATACATTCCGAGGGTAGATGATATTCTTCCATCGGTGATGCTCCCATATGCGCCAACTCCTGTCCCCAGATTGGTTTTGGAGCCGTCAGTGTACCAGCAGAGATCTGCCAGGGTTCCCACTCGTCTGGAAACCAGGGAATTTGTAGATAAAAAAATTTTGTCAGGGAAAAATTGCGCAAATTGACAAAGAGTCTGAGAATGTTTATCCCCTTCAGGGAAAAATTATTTGTTTCCTTTTTATGATAAATAACTAAAATAATGTGTTTGCTTTTTGTGCAATTCTGAACCATTTATTTAGTGATTTCTTTTTCCACAAAACCACAACAATTGTTTTTTTTAATTTTTGATCATTGGTCGCTTTGTATTTGAAATGGGGAAGTGTGTTTTCCACCATGACATGAAGACCTACCTTATTCTGTGGTAGTTGTTACACATGTTGGGGGTAAAATAAAGATCAAAGTCAGCAAAAGAGATGGCGTGTCAGGGAAAAGTCAGGGAAATTAATATGCTGTTTTTAGTGGGAATCCTGTCTGCCCTCGATAGGGTCGTCTGGTTTCATTTCCAGTCCTCCCTTTCTGGAAGGACGATCTTGAAGGACAGATGTCTAATCTTAGTAGGCATTAGTTCTTAGACCATTCCCAGAACCTCATGACTCAATGTCATCCAGGAGTCAGGTCCTTTCCAAACTGATTGCCTTCAGCATGCTGTCGGCCGTTTGTTTTAATCTGTATGTTGTCAACCCAGCCTCCCTCTCCAGCCAAATGCGAAGAGGTAAAATGTTGAGGACTTCCAGAGCAGCTGATGGAGCAGTGCTTACGTGCCCGTTATCATCAGACAAGCTTGTCTCTGTAGCTGAGCCAGCTTGGCCCCTGCATTACCATGGAGTGCCTTAGGCCACCAAACTATAGCTCCATAGGTTATTATTGGCCTGATAACCTCTACATAGAACCAGTACATCTATTGTGGGTTTGTTCCCCAGTTATTTCTACAGAATGTCTTACTAACGCCCTTAAAAAATATTTTTGATTATACAAGGGGGTACCCAAAAGAAACCGAACTTATCTTGTGATGGGCGGAGTTTTTGCAGTAGCACCTTGTGCCGCTAGGAGCATATAGAGCTACCATTCTGGACTAAGTAAGCCAAGCGTCGATGCTAAAGAAGGTTTCGTCCAACTTGTGTGATTTTTTTACTGAGAGTTGTTTTGTGTGCTCGTCTTTTTTGCAATGTCTGATTCTCGTGAACAGCGCATGGCCATAAAGTTTTGCTTCTTGTGGGAAAAACTAGCACAGAAACTCTTGAAATGTTAAAAATGGCCTACAACGATGATGCTATTGGGAAAACTAAAGTGTGTTAGTGGTTTTCCTGTTTCAAAAGAGGTGAAATGTTAATTGATGACAAACCTCCCTCTGGTCGTCTTTCCACGGCTTGAACTGACGAAAATGTTAAAAAAATTGCGAAGTAATCCTGGAAGATCTACGACAGACCATTGATTGAGTTGTGGAACAAACTCTGAATGGACAACTCCTCTCACACGGAAAAAGGAAATCAGCATCGTTTTGGGGCCAGGCGAACTTGGTGTCTTCCACTAGTTTGATTGTTGTTTCGTTTCAGGGTCGTAATTGTAGCAGCATGATTCGTCACCTCTGATGACCTTGGAAAAAAGTTTGGATAATTTCAGAACTCTTCTTTTAAAGCACAACATGCTTCCATGCGACCTTACCTTTGTTCAGCAGTCAGCAGTCGAGGCACGAATTTGGTAGCCATATTTTATCCCCAAATCTCCCCTTTATATTTGCTGAACCGATCTCCAAACAGCTCCACAACTTCGTCAATGGTCCGCCATTGCTCTTCCAGGGTGATTTCGCGATTTTTCTCAACATTTTTATCGGTTCAAGCCGTGGAAGGATGACCATAGCGAGGTTTGCCATCAATTGAGATTTCATTTCTTTTGAAACCGGAAAACCACTCAAACGCTTCTTCCGATAGCATTATGCTTATAGGCAGTTTTTAACATCTCAATAGTTTTGTGCCAGTTTTTCTGAGCAAGAAGCAAAATTTTACGGCTGCATGCTATTCATGAGAATCAACGATTGCAAAGGAAGAGCACACAAAACAAATCACTAAAAAATTCACACAAGCCAAACGGAATATTTTTTAGTGATGCTTGGCCTTCTGCCTCTAAACTATAGCTCCACTAGTTTGACCCCTGCATTACCATGAAGTGCCTTAGGCCACCAAACTATAGCTCCATAGCTTATTATTGGTCTGATAACCTCTACATAGAACCAGTACATCTGTTGTGGGTTTGTTCCCCAGTTATTTCCACAGAATGTTTTACTAACGCCCTTCAAAAATATTTTTGATTATACAAGGGGGTACCCAAAAGAAACTGAACTTATGTTGTGATGGGCGGAGTTTTTGTAGTAGCACCTTGTGCCGCTAGGAGCATATAGAGCTCCCATTCTGGAGTCAGTAAGCCAAGCGTCGATGCTAAAGAAGGTTTCGTTCGACTTGTGTGAATTTTTTACTGATAGTTGTTTTGTGTGCTCGTCTTTTTTGCAATGTCTGATTCTCGTGAACAGCGCATGGCCATCAAGTTTTGCTTCTTGTGGAGAAAACTGACACAGAAACTCTTGAAATGTTAAAAATGGCCTACAACGATGATGCTATTGGGAAAACTAAAGTATGTCAGTGGTTTTCCTGGTAGCTTTATATGCTCCCAGCCGCAGAACGTGGTATACAAAAACTTCACCCACTACAACATCTGTTCTGTATATTTTGGGTATGCCCTCGTAGTTACACATTTCTGAATTTTCCTTCATGTAGTAGTAGTAGTAGTAGTGGTGGGGAGGCCAACGCCAAGCAAGTAAGCCACCATGGGCCCCTTTGCCAACCCCAGCAACCATGCTCTACTCCTCCTCGGTTCCGTCGCCAAACCGCCCGACCTCGAGATGAAAGCCGTGACGGTCTTCAATTGGGCGGTACTTACCTGATTCCTCTGCAGAGTCCTCGATCTGAACAATTCTGCTCGTAGACTCCCAAAAGCCTCTCATTCGCACAGGTAGTGGTGACACAGCCTCGTAGGCTCCTTGGTGACCCTCTGAGGCCTGTTATATTGCCTTCATGTGCGTATTCTGTGTGATTCTCAAATCATGAAAAGTTGTTCGTGACGTTTTAAAATGGTTATGAAAATCATCTGGAATGTAATTCAATATTATGTACAAGACTCTTCATTTCTCGCTAGTTTGATTCTTTTAGACAGCCCTATAGTTATGACCTAAATTTTCTACAGCCAGTCCTATGACATTTAAATCAAGCGGATCATCAGCTAATTCCATTAGAATGATGCTAAGTTGTTCATTATTTTTATCATTCATTTTCGATTTTAAAACTTTTGAAAATTTTGTTGAGATTTGGGGTTATGACTAGACTACAGCTTGCAATTTTAAAATGACAAAACAAATGTCACAAGATATTGCTTGAGGTCAACAATGCATTCATAAGATTTTCAATAACCAAAATGTATCAACAGCAAACTCATGAGTGCCTAAATTCAACTGTGCCTCTATCAATTTTGCCAATTACATCAGGCACTGTTTTCTGGCGATTAAACAAAGCATACAACAAAAAAATCGTTAGAAATGAACATTTTTTCACAGGAGCAAAATATTTATAACCGCTAGAACCAGGGTATACCTGCTATAATAACTAAGATTCTAATGTAGGGTTTTAAAATTTGGAAATATATGCTGATGTATCAAACGCTAAACTCTATGCTAAATATGATTACATTCTCTTCCAGGAAGTAGAGCAACTTCGCCAGGAGAAACTGGAAATCGACCAGCAGCTGAGAAGTATCCATGGTTCAGGTTTAGGTTCAATGCAAAGCTTATCAATGAACAGGAGGAATGATAGAGGCTACAATTCCGATATGGATGGAGGAAGCAGACCAAGCAGAGGTTCCATGAGAGGACGAGGTGGCAGAGGACGGGGTGGCGGGCCGAGCCGTCAGAACGACCGTTATAATTCTGGTAGTACTATCTCAGATTTTGTTAATAATGTGGATAAACGCAAACAAGTAGGAAATGGAAGGGGGCGTGGTCAGACTAACGGTCGCCCACCTAGAGGGACTGGCGATCGTAACAGCCGTGACCGGCCTAATAGGGGTCGGTTATCAGTAGATTCTGCGGGTGGAGGTGATAGAGAACGGAAGTGATTCTCCGAACAACCTTTTTCGTTAGGCTGTTGTAGCCAACTTCCATTACACTACACTTTTGTAATTTAATATTGGCTCGGCTTTATGCACCACACTTTCTTAAGCCATTAGTGATGTTGTTTTTAAAATAAATGAGTTATTTTTGATGGAAAATTAATTGTGATGTTAAGCGGTGGTGCATAAAGCCAGAGAAACAAAAACAATTTTCAGGTGACATTATAGACTGACCCGGCTGACGACCTTTTTTATGATTCTGAAATAAACACGATTCTGTGATTTTTCACAGACAAAATATGACGAAGGAATTTAAAAACAGACAATGGCAAAGTAACTAAATAATCATTGATTTATTTAAACGACTTAAATACCAAAACTAACATGTTTTGTGTAAATTTTTGCTTGGCTACTAATCAATGTAATTAGACAAATTCAAAATTATCCTCAATTTTTTCCCCTTTTAAACGGTGGTAGCGGTTTTATAGCTTACAGTTTGTAAATATAATTTTTCACTTTTAATTGATTGAACACTAGATTCTGTTTTCTTTTTTTTTATGGTAGTTTTTCTGAGAGACGTTTTGTTTTTGTTTTATTAACATTGCTTTCATGTGTGTTGTTTTGTAGCAACATACAGTAAATCTGTATTTTTGTTGATTTAGGGGACTTCTGAAGTTAATCTTAGTTTTCCTTGATTATGTGTACAGTAATGTAAATGTAATGATAATATTGAAATATTTTGCAAGCGAACTTATGATTCGCTGCACAGAGTATGGACATTATTTCTTGGCTTTGTTGTAACGGTTGGTGCAGCTGTTTATGCATTAGCCTTACTTTGTGAACTTACACATTGTTTTCTTTATTTTTTACGCATCTGCACCTTCCTTATCTATATTGTCAATAATTAATTACGTAATTAGAATTTTCACTTCTGACAGCAAACAAAATGGCTACATCATTATTCCGTATGGTCTTTATTGCAAAATTCTGCTTTGGCTTAATTAACACTTTGAATTAACTAATTTTTTTGATTAACAAAATTGTATAATTTTATGTGTGAAAGTTGCTTTTTTTTTCTAACCCATTTTGATATCAGTGAAGTTTTGTTTGATGTTGAAGTGAATACAGAGTTAGTAAACCCCCGAGGCTTGTAATCTCTCTACTATTGAACCTTGCTGGAAGGGTACAGAAGCCAAATTAGCAGAGCTCATTAAATACACCAATAGCTGATTTAAAAAGTGTCGCAACAAGAATGTGTTATCGTAAAATTAGTGATACATCAGAGGGCAAATGTTAAAAACTCAAATTTGAATAACGCCTTGTGCATTCTGAAAATTCTGATCATTCTTGTATGTAATTTGTTGGCAAGGACGCATAATTGACACTTTAAGGTCAAGGTTCATGGTGTTCGAAAAGAGCTCTTGATATAGCCATTTATAGAGAATATGCTCGATCACATTTGTGAATTCCATTTGCCACTCGATTAAATTCTACTGGCTTTGGAATGTACATCATTGTGACTTTGCTAGCACCTAAGGCAATAGGAACTGCCATGACAATGACTGGCTCTGGCTCACATAAATTGTGTCTCGTATCTTATTGTGAAGACTTTTTTAGAAATATAAATTGATTAAAAAGAGACTGATTGTTTTATTTTTTATTTGAGTGTGGACTAGTGCCCTTTCAGCAAGACCAACATAACACTCCCTGCTTGTTTTAATCCCCTCCTTGTATTAACCGCTGCATGTGCATGGGTGCTTGAAGGGTCAGCAGTCTATACTCAATGTTAGATATACTCGAACATTGTTCAGTGTTAAAATATCAAAACTTCTTATCAAGATGGGTTCGACCCAAGGATACACAATTAGACAGGTACGCTGAGAACTGTCTAAAATGTGGTCATTTATGTTGCCTAGACAAGACTGAATGTGCAAAGTCATTTAACATTTGAGTGTATAAATATAACTTTATAATAAATATCTTCATTGTTGGATTTCATATATCATACAGTAATACATACAATACAAGTACCAATACATTTTAGAAATTAACAATAATGGCTGCATGTGGCACTTAGCTTGTGTGTGCCACATATTCAAACAAAGGGTAAGTATATGGATGGAATCGGCAACACGGATAATTGAAAAACACGAATAATAACATAATAAATTGTATATATGTATATGTACATACATACAGAGGGTTTAACAGCTGTGTCCTTTTTTAGGAAATGTTTATCTTGTTCCTTTCTGCTGTGCCGCCCATGCAATCTCGAAAGAGATAAAGTGTGAAAAGATAGGGGCAATTAAAATTTATAACTTTAACATAAACATTCCCGGATATGGATTATTCTCAGCTTTCTTATTGTAGTGGGACGTTCGGAGATAAATAAGACTCCTTCGCAACAGAATAAGCAATTTGTGCCATTTCATTCTGCTTCTACATACATACTGCTACATTACAGGTTCTAACGAATTTCACAGTTTTATTTTTATCATGATTTTTGCAACAGTAATAATTATAATCTTTTTTCTAATTATAATTTAGATCTTTGTTGGTTTTTATCAGGGATCTTTATTATATTTGTGAGAGGAAACTAAAAAAAAAATAATTAAATTTGATGTATTTCAAATTTTGATCAATTTCTCAGTACAGGTAATCCACAAACTGGGTAATCTGCACACGAATAACTGAGAGTAGACTGTAATTCTGTTTTATATGTCTGATTTATTACCAAAGCTATTTCATTATATAATGTAGTTATGAGTCCTTTTCACTTGTTGGCATCTCTGTGGATCGAAATCTCAATTGGCACCAACATGTCACATCAATTGCAGAAGCGGCTGCTAAGAAATTAGGTTTCCTCTTCCGGGCTCGCAAATACTTTTTACCATCTAATCTCTATACTTTATATACTTCACAAATAAGACCAAACCTCGAATACTGCTCCCACATCTGGGGTGCTGCTGCCGCTTCTACACTCGCTATCCTGGACTCCATTCAGAAGCGAGCTATACGTCTCATCGGTGACCCTACCCTCACCCAAAGGCTGCCATCCCTTGCCCACCGACGTACCGTTGGTGACCTCTCTCTCTTTTATAGATATCTTACGGGCACTGCTCAGAGGAGCTTTCTTCCATAGTTCCTCCACCTGCTGCCCCCAACAGATCTACCAGGGGAACAGAGCGAATGCACTCTTTTACTGTCCAGGTCACCAGACATAGAACATCTTGTTATGCCCGCTCTTTTGTCCCGAGGACTTCCAAGTTGTGGAATTCCTTGCCGGCACATGTTTTTCCTTCTCTGCCGAACCTCCAAACCTTTAAGTCCAGAATTAACAAGTTGCCCCTTTCCTCCTTGTCGACACCCACGGTACGATAGTATTTAGGCTGTAAGCCCTCGTGGTGTGTTGTTGAAATTAAAAAAAAAAGACTCAAGAAATTGAGTAGTTCTCATATTAACAGTCCTCTCTGAGGGATGGTAAGACATTGATCTATGTTTTTGCGAGTAGGACAGGCGTGAAGTAAATCTCATATTACTTTTTTTTCCATTTAGATACTATCTGGACACTATATAAACTCCTCTGGTGTTAAGTATTTATATTATTATTACTTTTATAATAAAAATGTAATTCAAAGAGTGTTTTTGTAATACAATTTTGCCTGAATACCGACCTAGAGACTATTTCTCTGGCTTCGCAAATGTTTTTTCTTTGTAACCGGTTTTGCTGCAATAATAAAATAACTATCGCACACCTCCAGGACACAATTCCATATCTAACCCCAGATTCTACTAAAGAGTAGTAAACCATCATCAAATTTTGTTTATCTATTTTGTACCTAAGTTTACTAAATACATGTATCATTTTTCTTATTCTGTTGTATATGTATTCAATCTGACTTGACCATTTAAGATGCTGATCAATGTAAACACCCAGATATTTGAAAGAACTCTCTCCACTAACATATTCATTCCCAACCTTAATGTCTTGATTTCGAACTGGCAGTCAGACAAGTTGTTGGCGAAAAGCATACGTATTTAGTCTTTTTTGTGTGTAAGTTAAGCCTAAATAATTATTTGCGCAACACTTTTCAAATTTACACATAATTTTATCTGATTTTGCAAAAGCCACTTCCCATTCTGTGTAGTCTTATTACTAAAACTGTATCATTGGCGTATTATATGATCCTCCATTGAGCTCCCATTCCAACCAAAATATCGTTAGCAAATATTAAAAACAAAATAGGACCAAGCACTATACCCTGTGGTACGTCACTTTGTACATTCATTTTCTTGCTAAACACAGAGCCAACTTGAACCCTTTGTTCTCTCTCCTTTAAACAATTTAAAAATAACTTTATACATATTCCCCTTATCCTATAATGCTCTAATTTCTTAAGGAGTTGTTGGTTTATTGAGTCGAACGCTTTCTGTAACAACAAAAATGGTTTATGTTTATTGAATTTATAATTCCCTGTGTAATCCAGGGTTTTCTTTTGCTGATATTAGATATTTTTATCTGTAAAGTTTACGTCAATTGGGCATATGCAGTTGACAATTGGCTGCCTCTGTCTCTCCAACCTATTTGCCTCACATCGCTACCATCTTTCTCATACGAAGACTACACTCGCCTAGGTTATGCTAACATTGCAAGTATTGATCGTCTGTATACCTTTTTAGCGAATTTTTATTTAAAAAATTCGGTAATAGGTATCGATGATTAGACTTTGCAATTTTTTTTCAAATGAGCGCGAATTTGGGCCCCTAGAACCCGAAACCAAGGTCTGTTTGAATTTATTTATATATACACGCGCGCGCGCGCGCGTGTGTATCTGAGCGATCGCTCAAAAAATACTCAGCTGATTTGAACGAAACTTGCCACATATCTTCATTTTGTTAAGATCGCGGACGAGTAACCCCACCCCACTCCAAAGCATAGAATAATATTTTTGAAAGTATTAGAGTAACTTAAATGTGACTACATGCAGCTAGAAATGGTGTAAATAAACCTCTGTTGTAAATTTGAAGTAGTTTGGTTCACAAAATTTGAAGCTTTTTCCAAATTAAAAATAAAAACTGAAACATGAACTGAAACCACTTGAGTGACATTCCAATGCCTGACAAAGACGAACTAGTTAGTTGCCATGTGTATATTGATACATACCACAGGACCAAATATTACGGGTAAAACATACTACCCCAACTAGCGATCGGCAAATCTTTGCCAGGAAAATGCCGAACACTCAAGCATCATTGTCGATGTCAACATCTCAACATGCTGCCACAGCCATTGACATAATAAACAATTGATTCTTATGCTGCGACCATACCATTACACAAAAGTACAGATAAAATGAAATTAAAAATGAAGTGATTCAATACATTTTAAAAATACACTATATTTGTAGCTTGATGAACTGCCCCAATTAAAGTTTCAGACTGAAAATATAGCATGGAAAAATCAAAGTTTAAAAACGGGAATAATACTGTGTGAACAAACATTGGTTGCGCAAATCCTCTGGTCTAGCGGTAATGTGTTCAGCTCATGACTAAACTTGATGGCCGGTGCGTGTGCTATTCCGGCACGATTCACATTAACATTTTGTTTTATTTCACTTTCCAAGTTTCATACGTTTGGACCAAAATATATTTATCTTTAAAACCCCTGGATAACTTTGTCACCTTTAAGTCTAGAATTATAAATTGCAGCAGACATTTTTTACCAATATAATTTGTTTTTACTTTTTTCTTGTTGGAAAAATACCTGCCACGTTTATAATTTAGCAGATACTTTCTATTTCTAAATATGAATTAAGTTTTATTTTAGAAAGCTTTTGTAGCTTTAATAAAATTTGTAATCTTAATCAAGTGACTGAAAAGCTACATGACACAATTAATTTTAATATGAAAAATGGAAAAATATTATAAATGAATAAAGTGAAAGAAAATCAAATGAAATCATCAGTGTCTTTCACTCACACATACACACAACCTTAGTAAATACAGACGTGGAGACGGTCGAACAGTTTCACCAAATAAGGCCAACAACAATTAATGAATTACACACAACCTTGCTCTTCTCACGGTTTCATTACATTGTGAAAAATTTCGGGGCTTATCAGCTGATTGCCTGTAAAACATTTTCATGCAAATCATTCACACCTCCAGCAGTCGTTCTGTAAACACTATTTTTGGTATGTGCCCCACACAAAAAGTCCATTGGCGTGAGGTCTGGTGATCTGGGAGGGCACTTTACTGGACATATGTCACAACCATTCATCTCCAAAATGTTTATATAAATAATCCCAAACAATTGTTGAATTATGGGATGGGGCCCCATCCTGTTGAAAATACATATTTCGAATTACTTTAAAGGGCAATTTCACCGGAGCTGTGACGATTTAATTTCTCAGGAAATCAAGGTATTGTTCTCCAGTTAGTGGTCATTCGAAGAAAATCGAGCCAATGATACTACTTCGGATGATACCAAGCCAGACATTGAAGCGGAACCTTTCTCAAAATCGTGTATCTCTCAAAAGTCTAGGGTTATTTTAAGCCTAACAGCTGGTGTTGTTTTAGTTAAAAATCCCATTACTGGTGGAGGGAAATTTACCAGAAAAAAATGATATTATTGAGATACTAGTTTTGAGCAATCAACCAATTGATGAATTACACCCTTCTCTCATGATCCCTCTGATACAGGTCATGGTAAATATTGTACCCATAATATTTTAAATCGTGCTTAAGCAAAATCGTTTTAACGCTCTCATAGCCTACATTGCATTCTAAGCTTTGATTTTTCGAACCGAACTCTAACTCAACCTTCAGTTCGAAAAATGGTATGCGCTGGCTATGTTATAGTAGTTCGAAGTTCGAAATACGTAATTTTCCCAAATAGTTTGAAGTAGCGACCCCATTAAGTCCTCTTTAAATTCTACTACTGCCACATTGAGTCAGTAGCATAATTTGATGAGATTTCACTAATGCGTATTTTTGACAGTTGGTAGGACACATTTAGACCTGACAGAGCCATTTAGCAATCACAGATTTAGTTTTTTATATATCATAGCATCCCAATGCCTTCTTTGATTACAACATTATGATGGCAATGTTTAAAAGCAATCGGTAATATAATTTTTCAGAATTTATGATAATTGCAGCTTGCCTTCCAGAAATAGTAGGTTGAACAGGCTTTATTGCACAAAACAAAATTAAATATTCTCAATATACACAGTTAAAATTTCAAGTGGTTATTATATAACTATCATGCTCATCTTTAACCTTCTCACTCTAGAAGACTTAAAACTGCCTAGATAATATCAAACGACAAAAAGTATATTTAATTGAGCTTAGCTATAGATGTATAAGTCTAAAAAGGTTTTCAATATATATCTCTTGTATTTTTGTTCAGCATTGACCCATCTTCACAGCTAACATCAGCATTCGAAGGCATTTTCACTCAATCGACCTGCAAATTTTGTCGAACATTTGCTTTTTGCAAAAAGAATAGGTATTTTCTACATACCATATATTGTGTGCTACAACATACCTAAATTTTGTATTTAAGCAACTAATATATGAACATTGAAGAATTTTGGTTAGTTCAATGTTCGATTTTGAATTTTTAAGAAGTTCGGAGTTCGAGTGTGAACTTTAGACATACTATTTCAGAGGTTCAAAGTTCGACATATTTGCTTGGGTTCGTGCATAGTTCAGTTCGAGAAAAACATTGGTTTACACACCTCTAATTCTAGACTGAGTTTTCTGATTGATGCTGTCAGTTCGAACTCCACGTAGGCTAATACATTTGCTTCTGCTTCTTTATTCATTGGTAATGCTCTTTATTTAATAATAATAATAATAAAAATAATAATACCATATTGCTGTGATCCATGTAAACAAAATATAATCCTGGATATTAGCATAGCCACAGAAAAAGAAAAACAAACACACATAAAAATTGAATCAATTTGAAATTATTACCAATTTTGAATGAAAAGTTTCCTATAAGGAGTAAAAAGGCATTGTGTAATGACTGTTTTAGTTTTCTCTCAAATGTTCTCCGTTCTAACATTCTTGATTCCAGGTGAATGATTGTAAATTTTTATACCCATGCATAATGGGCCATTTGCAACCAATTTCCAGGCGATGTGGTAGTATAATTTCACTTTTTTATCTAGTATTATGTGCAGTCCAAATAATCTCTTTATCATTGATATGTTGCAGTTGCTAAGATATATAAGTTATAGATAGTAAGTATCCTGAAACTTTTAAATAGAGCTCTGCATGAATTCCAAAAGTAGGCATCTTATCATCCTTTTTTGTAGCATAAATATGCGCTGAACCATGGGAGGTGACTCCCAAAAGAGGAGACCGTAATTGAGAAGAGACTCAAATTCTGACCATACACACATTTTAATCCTGATCAATTGAGACTGAGTTTGAGCGATTTTAAGTTGAAAATACATATAGTCCAGCTGTTAGTCTGTCACAATGTGCATTAGTGTTTTTTTTCGAAATGGATTCCCAAAAACCTTTCTCTTTTTTCTGGATTGCTATATTTTTGACTATTACTTCTTGACCATAGGAGACTGTGTTTTGCACAGTGTGAAAAAACATATGCGTTTTATAAAAATCCAGAAACAGTTTATTACCACAAAACCACGTGTATAAATTTTCCATGGTATCACTAGTCAAAGAATTTAGTGAAGATTGGCTAGGTGAAGATAAAAGTATTGAAGTGTCATCTGCATACATTGTAATTGATGCATTAATGCAAGATGGTAAGTCATTTATGTAGACAATAAATAATACATGGCCTAGCACAGATCCCTGCATCATACTGCGTTCTCTTCCTGTAAACGAGGTGATCTATGACTTTAAGAGGGGAAACTACGATGCAATTAACCACTGTATCTCATCGGTGGACTGGGAGTCATATTTGAGCAGTTCTAATGTGAATATTGCAGTGGAGCAGTTCTACGATATCCTTTACTCAGCCATGTACACTTTCATTCCTTTGAAGATCCTGAAGGGTGTCAGGTCTTCATTTCCTCACTGGTACAGTCATGAATTGAAAGAATGTATATTCCGAAAGAAGGCTGCCCACAAAATTGAACTGCCTGCCCAATGTGGACAGTTGACAGAAGATTGTCGACTTTTACGTCTATCTAAGATTGAGGAAAATCTTGCCTCTGATCCTCAATCGTTTTGGCAATATGCCAGACAGAGAGATGGTCAGAATTAATATCTAGCAGAGATGTATCTTGGGAATAAAAAAAGCAGGGAAGCCAGTGACATAGTAAATCTATTTTCTGAAAATTTTTCTGAAGTTTATAACTCTACTGTTTTGTTCCGGAGCCTGATTATGTTATGGAAGCGGATGTGAGCACCCTTAATGTAACTCTAAGTGAAGTCTCCACAAAAATATCATTACTAAAGGGTAAACTCTCTGATGGTCCCGATGGGGTTCCACCTTATCTTCTGAAGCAATGCATTTATTCTGTTAGTTTCCCCATGTATTTAATTTTCAACATGTCCCTCAATTAGGGTGTATTTCCTGACTTCTGGAAGAGTAGTTATTTAAGACAGTTTCACAAGTCTGGTTGTAAGCAAGATATAAAAAATTACAAGAGGTATCTGCATGCTATCTACCTTACCTAAAATGCTGGATTCTTTAGTCAGCGACTGTCTAACTTGCGCATGTAAAAACATTATTGAAGAACATGGTTTTATGAAAGGACGCTCGGTCATATCCAATCTGATGTCCTATCAAAATGTAATTTTAAATGCATTCGAGAATGGTCATCAGGTTCACTCCATATACACTGATGTCACTAAAGCATTTGATCGGGTTAATCACAAATTACTTATCGCAAAAGTAAATGCCTATGTATTCAGGACAAGCTTTTGGACTGGATTAGTAGCTTTTTAGTCGACAGATCTCAGTTTGTTAAGATTGGGAACCACATATCAAACTCAGTTGAGGTCTTATCAGGTGTACCACAGGGCAGTCACTGTGCCCCCCTTCTTTTTAACTTATTTATCAATTATTTATATTCTTGCTTTAATTCTTCCCAGTTCCTTTTATTTGCGGATGACCTGAAGGTTTTCAGGGTTGTCAGGAATGAATTGAATTGCCTCTAGTTCCAAAGTGATATTGATAATCTTGTTCGGTAGTGTTCAGTCAATAGATTTAAATCTAGAAAAGTGTCTTTCTGTGGTTTTTAGTAGAAACCACAACTGTCTTTAACCATACTTATTCCATTAATTCAGTAAACCTCGCCGCTGTATCTGCTGTGAAAGATGTTTGTATTTTATTTGACACCAAATGTAAGTTTCTCTCAACACATTCTAAATATTTCCTTGAAATCACGTAGGCTTTTGGGTTATGTACAGAAAGTATCATCTGATCTCTCAATCAAATCATTTAAATTGTTATATAGCGCAATGGTGCACTCTTCATTAGAACATGGTTATGTCATTTGGAGCCCTTATATGAAGTTAACTCTGTGATGCTGGAAAAGGTTCAGCACAGATTTTTAAGATGCTCAGCTTATATATTAGGGATTCCTTGTAACGATTATAAATATGACTACAATGATTTTATGTCGTGATTGAATTTAACCACACTGTCCAATCGGAGAATACAAACTGACCTTTGCTTATTCTTTAAAATAATTTCTGGTGAAATTGATTCCCCATATTTGTTCAGTCAGATCGGCTTAAAAATTAAAACGACTGCAAGAAGGTCATATGATACATTTGTTGTAGATTTTCATAGCAGGAATTATGGATTGAATAGTCCCCTCACACGTATGGCTTGGTCAGCCAATCAAGTGAACGCAGACCTAAACTTTTTCGATCAATTTGGTAGATTCAGCTCGAAGATCTCACGTCACTTCCTTGACGTGGCCTGCCTTTGACAGTACCTTAGCCTTACCTTATCAGTTCTAATCAATGTTTTTTAGAGTAGCCTAGCCTTATTATAATTGCTGTGCAGGATTTCTTTGGGATATTTGTTTGGGGAAAATGTTAATACTGTCTATGTAAAAACGAATTTCCGTTAAAAAATGTTATTAAAATATTATTATTATTATAATCTACATTAAGTAAGCGAACAGATTAAATCCCTATCAATACTAATAAGGTCATTATCAAATTTAATTTCATCAGACTGCCTGAAGTCTCTGTAAGTATCAAATTTATCCCTCTTTATGGATTTGTGAAGATTGAGCTATAAGGTATTTAAAAGTGATATGAAATACCAGCAAATCCACCACATTTGACTGCTCTCTATTCAGTGTAATTGTTGTAAATTAACTTTCATGGGCAGATGTATTAAGTGAGTTAGTTCAAAGACTCTTAAAAAAGGTTTAGTAAAATGTGTTACGTGGATAATAATATCAGAAGCTAATAAGTAGTATATTTGATAAAGCAATTCGTTTTTTTTTTCATGTACATTCAGATACAGACAGAAGTATTTCTGATTTGTTTAACATTCCACTCAAAATTTTGACTGGTTTTCTGTGTTTTATATCTTTTTGAATAAAGCGAGTGGGTAAATTTTAAGTATGCAAAGGTAATTAAAACACATTAAAAAGAAAACAAAGGGTTCTAGTTAGCGACTTAACAAAGTTAAGTGAAACGACGTAAAGCGAATCATTGGGAATGAATATAGTGTACATACATATGTACACATTTGTGATTGTGAAATGATTAAGAAAAAAAAAACAGTATTCATTTACGTGTGTATTATGTACATGCCTACAGTCTACATTACATTATGTACTCCTTTTTTACCTATTTTAGACTTTTTAGAATAACAACTTTATACTGAATCAGTTTCAACGTTAAATGATACATTTTCCTGCAACAAATTGTGACGCTATAATGAAGCAACGTTAAATGAGACGACGTTATGCGAGGACTTCCTGTACCCAACTTTAAAATGTTAATCGTAAATATGAAAGAGTATTGTTAAGTTACAGATTTTGTTAAAAATATTTTAAATTAGATTAATACCACTATACCGATTAATAATCAGATACTTCAGTATTGTAACAGTAAGTATAATAATTGCAAAAATGCCCTTGGGGGAGATCTTAATACACAGCTGTTAATAGAAAGTGATAATAAAAACAACTTAATACAGTGATTTTAATCTTTTGGCCTTACGTAAACTGTTCTCTCCTACTAGACAGTTTAATGGGTGCAGCAGATGCATTAATAACATTTTTGTTGATTTTGATTTCATGAGTGCCGGAAGTCTCCCGCTAATTGCCTCTGATGATGAAGCACAGTTTTTCATACAGGATTGATGCTGCACAGTTTCCAGATGTTGAGTGGAGGAGGTTATATGGTCAGTATAGTTGCAAAAATTTGGAACAATTTTTAGCTTCTGAGTGGGCAGGTGGTGTATGCCATGATTCTGCAGATGATGTTTATAGCTCATTCTTTCATATCATTTTGAGAACAGTTTCCTGTTGTTGCGTCATAGAGGGGAAACAATCGATTATTGAGGATGGTAACACATCAGAGCAAAGGGAGTTAAAGAAGCAAATATTGTTGTTACATAGTGTTTATAAAATGCATCCTACAGTATCGAATAAACCGCTTTATGGAGAAATAAGGACCAGATATAATTTGCTTTTGAAGCAGTCGAGAGCTAGGGCGGTAACTGAAGCTATCCAAAAGTCTGACAATAAATCAAAAACAATTTGGCAGATTATAAATCGTGAAACAGGTAGAAGTAAGATCTTGAATTCTGAAAGTAATATATCAGCAAATACATTTAATGAATTGTTTACATCCCATGCCGAGAGGTTGGTAAGTAATGCATTGGGAAATAAATTGAATTCCCCAAAATCTTATTACACTGGGATGCAAAGTCCAGCGAACTCTTTTTTTTAAATGAAACCAGTTGTTGAGGATGTCAGGAATGCTATGAGGAAACTTAAAAATACAAAATCAAAGGATTTATTTGGTATGGACTCCTTTGTCATTAAGAGGTCTAGGGATTTTCTTACCCCGCCACTGACATCTTTAATCTGCATCACACAGGGTTGTTTCACTGTGTTGATGAAGTGTGTGAAGGTACTTGCGTTTTTCAAGAAGGGGAGACTGCAGTGATCCTGGCAATTTTAGGCAGGTTTCAGTTTTGCCGATACTCTCAAAAATGTTTGAATTCCTCATTTTCCAACATTATAGCTACTTTGAGGATAACCACCACGAACATCAGTATGGTTTTCGCAAGAGATGCAGCACCATGGATGCGATATTGTATCTTCTAGAGATAGTAAATTATGCTTTTAAACAGAGAAAACTGCTGTGCAGTTTTTTCGACAACAAAGGCATTTGATTTTATCTCGCACGAAATATGTTTGAGAAAGTTGAGTCATTATGGTATTAGGGGAGTCTGTATGGAGTTGCTGTGGTCATACCTTAATAATAGAATACAGAGAGTTTTTCATGGTGGGCAATACAGTGAGGAGGGATACATTCATACAGGGGTGCCTCAGGGATCTGTACTCTGGCCACTTCTGTTTCTCATATATATATATATATATATATATATATATATATATATATATATATATATATATATATATATATATATACATATACATATACATACACATACATACATATACATACATACATATACATATACATATACATTGTTGGCTGGTAGGCTAGCCTCATGGCTGGACCTGAGGCAGCTTTGATCACCCATTATGGGTTATTTTACTCCCATCTGCATTACTGTTTGCTTGCATGGGGAAATGCAACGAGCATGCACTTGGATGATAGACCCTTTGTGCTGCACAAAGCAGCTGTTAAAGGTGTCTGCGGGTGCGTTGCTGTGCCCACTGTAAACCCATCTTTCAGGAACTTAACATAATGTCACTATACTTACTGGTGGTTTACAGACAATAGTTGGTGGTGAGAGAGAAAAGTAAAAGTTTTGACACACATGCTGAAGTGCATAGTTATAACACCACCCATAGGGATAATTTAATCCAACTGAGGCATCGACTAAATAAAACTAAAACAGTTAGGGTCGACTATTTCAATGTACTCCCAAGGTGGTTGAGAAATGAACCTATCAATAAATTCAGAACACTTAATAGATATTTTTTAATACAGGCCTGTCTATACAGAACATACGAATATTTTAATGTAGTGCAAATTCTCAAGGGCCAGGTGATCCATTACAAGAAATTATAGAAGCCTTAAATAAATCACAAAAAACAGCTTTATTAGACAGAGACTTGATAGTGTAAAACATGATGTATTGTTATCAAAACTTAGTATGTATGGAATCAGACGTTTAGCACTAACACTGATAAAATCATATTTGAAAAATCTAACTCAAAGCTTTGTTGAGAAATATAAGAACAACATAATATATAGATCCCAAAAGGAACAGATGGTCGATATTATGACCACTTTTATACATTATATATATATATATATATATATATATATATATATATATATATATATATATATATATATATATATATATATATATATATATATATATATATATGCAAATGATTTAGCAGAATTAATAGATGAAAAGTTAGTCGCTTTTGCAGACAGTATGTCTATTATCTACAGAAGCAACACTTCAGCTGAACTGAAAAGAAAAATTAAATCATCCATTAATACACAAATTCATCGTTTTCAAATAACACTTTCATAATGAACATTGGAAAAACAAAATGAATACTTTTTAACTTTAAGAAAATACATAACGAGTTAATATTCACCTGTAAGTCAAATGTATTAAAATCAAAAGATTCTGCAAACATCTTCGGAAGTGAAATTGATCATTGCCTTGATCGGAAGAAATATATTATCTTCATTGCTAATAACATATCAAATTATATATCCCCACTGAGGACACTGGCCATGATAAAAAACTCGGGACGCAGCAAGTGCGTTATGATAGTGAATTTTCATAGAAATGATCTGGCACAAAATATTTTATTATAACTTTTTTTTCTTGTAACATGGAAATCTAAATTTTGGTGTATAGTTTACTTTTTATATCGTAAACCTACCTACCAAATTTGGTTATCATAGATTTTTTATTTTTTAAGATAAAAATTTTTTTCAATTGAAAACTCAAAATTTTTTCGGAAAACCTCGTCAGATTTTTCTGATTAACAAACTTGTCAAAGCCATTTACAAAAGGAAGGTACATGCCAAATTATATCAAAATCTGCCCATTATTCTTTGAGATAATAATTTTTTTCAAATGAAAAGTTAAAATTTTCCCGGAAAACCTCGTCCGATTTTCCTGACTAACAAACTTGTCAAATACATTTACAAAAGGAAGGTACACGCCAAATTTTATTAAAATCGGCTTATTACTTTTTGAGAAAAGAATTTTTTTCGAATGAAAACTCAAAATTTTTCCAGAAAACCTCATCCGATTTTCCTGACTAACGAACTTGTCAAAGCCATTTACAAAAGGAAGGTACATGCCAAATTTTATTAAAATCGGCTTATTACTTTTTGAGATAAGAATTTTTTTCGAATGAAAACTCAAAATTTTCCCGGAAAACCTCATCCGATTTTCCTGACTAACGAACTTATCCAAGCCATTTACAAAAGAAAGGTACGTGCCAAATTTTATCAAAATCGGCCTATTATTTTTTGAGTTATCGGTGTGATACATATATATATATATATAATATATATATATATATATATATATATATATATATATATATATATATATATATATATATATATATATAAATATATATATATATAAACATATAAAATATATATATAAACATATAAAAATTGA
Organism: Tillus elongatus; assembly: GCA_964006375.1. Taxonomy (NCBI): domain Eukaryota; kingdom Metazoa; phylum Arthropoda; class Insecta; order Coleoptera; family Cleridae; genus Tillus; species Tillus elongatus. Next base: position 197,065,846 of record OZ023262.1, read on the forward strand.
AACTGACCCCGGATATGGGTTCTAGGGGTCCTAGATCGCGCTCATTTGCAAAAATTTTTTCTAAATTCAAAAGTCGGGATCTCCCCATTAGTGAATTTTTTCTACGAAAATTCACTAAAATGTAGTTATAATGGTATATATAATGGTATAATGCGTATATAAATCGGAGAGTACAATAATGTATAATATTTTGGGGGAAATCGACGGATGTCAGCAGAATATTGATACTTCAGAAGTATATTAAACTTAGAACAAACAGCAAGCTGTAAACCTTATTACATAAGGGAGAATTTACTTAGTCACTTGTACACAGTGAACTGATTAAGGAGTGTATACCTACACATAAGCATAATACTAGAAATAACGAAGATCTGAACAACCAAAGACAAAACTTCACATATATGCAAAAAAAAATTGTAGAAATATATATCCATATACCTAATGAAATAAAAAAAAGTTCGGGACACAGCAAGTGCGTTATGGTAGTGAATTTTTATTAAATGCTTCAAATTTGAATAACTCAATTTTCTATGAACTTAGAAAGTTTAATTTTGGTATGTAGTAAGGTCTTTCCTAAGGCAAGATATCCACCAAATTTCATTAAAATAACTTTGAAATTTTCGCAGAAAATTTTTTTTTTGAAAGAAAAGTTAAAATTTGAATAACTCAATTTTCTATAAACTTAGAAAGTTGAATTTTGGTACATAGTAAGATTACTCTCAAGGCAACATATATAGTAAATTTCATTAAAACAGCTTTGTTATTTTCGGAGAAAAATTTTTTTTTCGAAAGAAAACTCAAAATTTTCTCGGAAAACCCTGTCCGATTTTCCTGGCTAACGAACTCATCCAAGCCATTAATAAAAGAAAGGCATTTGCCGAGTTTCATCGAAATCGGTTAATTATTTTTTGAGTTATCAGACGGATATATATATATATATATATATATATATATATATATATATATATATATATATATATATATATATATATATATATATATATATATATATATATATATATATATATATATATATATATATATATATATATATATATATATATATATATATATATATAACTATAACAGGATGTATAAGACGACATTTCTGCACTATACAAGGAAAAAGGGTCAAGGGCAAAGCCGCAAGGAGACAACTGTATACACATGTTTCAAGCTTATTAGCCATCATCAGTACGGTATAGCCAGGTGAAGATGGGAACACTCTGGATGAAGATGCAAAAATACACGGAGTCACAACAGGCAACCAGTGCACATTTGCAGCAACATTTGGAAGACCCTCAATCCGAGGGAAACAACCAAAATAGCCACAGAGGTGATTTCTTTGCCCCCGTGGCTATTTTGGTTGTTTCCCTCGGATTGAGGGTCTTCCAAATGTTGCTGCAAATGTGCACTGGTTGCCTGTTGTGACTCCGTGTATTTTTGCATCTTCACCTGGCTATACCGTACTGATGATGGCTAATAAACTTGAAACACGTGTATACGGTTGTCTCCTTGCGGCTTTGCCCTTAACCCTCTTTCCTTATATATATATATATATATATATATATATATATATATATATATATATATATATATATAAACATATAAAATTTGAAACTGATCCCGGATATGGGTTCTAGGGGTCCTAGTTCGCGCTCATTTGAAATATTTTCGCAAAGTCTCACCATCGATACCTCTCTATTAGTGAATTTTTTAAAATAAAAATTCACTAAAAATGCAGTGATTCGACATTCAAAGCAAAACTGGTAAATATATTAGAAGTGAAGGCTAACTATACCATTGATGAGTACTTAGTTGATAAAACAATACAAGGGAAAAATGTCGGAGACAGTCAACTTTTAGTGTTATTTTAGTGCATTTTCTTAGAAAAAATTCACCAATGGGGAGATCCCGACTTTTGAATTTTGAAAAAATTTTTTCAAATGAGCGCGATCTAGGACCCTTAGAACCCATATCCGGGGTCAGTTTAAATTTCTATATGTTTATATTGATATATATATATATATATATATATATATATATATATATATATATATATATATATATATATATATATATATTACTCAACGATTACTCAAAAAATAATGGTTTGATTTTGATAAAATTTAGAATGCACCTTCCTTTTGTAAGTGGCTTGGATGAGTTCATTAACCAGGAAAATCGAACCAGGTTTTCCGGGAAAATGTTGGGTTTTCTTTTTGAAAAAATTTTTATCTCAAAAAAAAAAATAAATAGAAAAGCTATGGTAACCGAATTTTGTATGTAACTTTAGGATATTATTATTTTATTTCATTTGAATTTATATAAAATTTTCTTCTGTTATTTTGTTACTGTTTTGACAACCTTCACACCAGTTATGGGTAATCTATACATGTATGAAATAAATAAAGCGTCAATATAATTAATATCGCTTTTTGTCATAATGGAAGAACAATCTTCAAACTGGAACTTAATCTGTCTCTCAAGTTGATCTTTTTCTCTTTGGCCTGGAATTTTAGACAGCATTCTTTTGAACTGTTTGTGACTTACTTTTTTTGTAAGGTCAAGTGAACCCCCATATTCATTTTTTTCCATACACAATTTTTCTTTGTAATGGTTTTTCCTTGCAACCAGAGACATTTTCGTCTGCAGTAGAAAATTCACTCTCAGTGGTACTATATACAGGAACTTAATTAACACTTTCTCGGTGAACATTAACATTAGTGACCTCCAGATTTGTTTCTCCTGCTTTATAGCTTTGCACAATCTCTTTTGGTTCTTCTGGTGTTAATATTTTGCTAATTAAAGGTATGAACAAGTTTCACACTAACAGTAAAGTGTGTCGTATATGACTGATTGGGATTGTAATGAAACACAATTGAAAAATTGGATGACCAATAAGCTCAATCGCCGTTCCATAGGCGCTTTATTAGAAATCCACAGGATATTCTAGCTACATATTAATATCAAGCACTTACGATTTGCTGTTCTCGTGTGTAGGTAGATGCTGGAATGTCGCTTCTCTTCTGGCAGTAGTCGGCCACTTCTTGACCCTTGCTTCTGATTCTGGAAGCCCATTAAAACTATATGTATGGATACAACACATGCGAACATGGCTTTTAACTAATCGTCCGTGCACAGATGACTCGTGTGCTTGACCGTTTGTGTCAATCACTCAACTGTCTCGAAAAAACAAAGCTTCACAGAAATGATCACACACATGCACAGTGCACCAAACCGCCAACCAATCGACAAATGCCGCAATACATACACACGGTTGATCATTCCCACCCAGCACAATGGAACCAATCTGCACCAAAATATATACTCTGCATCAACAATGACCAAAAACAAACAAAAGAATAAAATAAAGTAAATAATAAAATTATTAATATATTCTTGAACAATGCTAGGACAGTATTTTTGGTGTGAAAGCAGAACACAAATGACTCCATGTTTCCACACAGCACATACTATGTGAAAACTGGAACCTGTGATGAGCACTAATAAGTACACTTGGAGAAACCCAAATCACCACAACACACATTTCAGAGACCTTACGATCGTTTCGTTGACAATGTCAACATCTTCAGAGGAAGAAAATTTTAGAAACCCAAATCACCACAACACATATTTCAGAGACCTTACGATCCTTTCGTTGACAATGTCATCATCTTCAGAGGATTAGAATTTTCTTCCTCTGAAGATGTTGACATTGTCAACGAAACGATCGTAAGGTCTCTGAAATATGTGTTGTGGTGATTTGGGTTTCTCCAAGTGTACTGATCACACAGCACATACTAAGTACAACAGTGTCATATAACAGAAAATTGTTTAATTAGTTATCAGCAAAAAGAGTACAGCTGGGTTGTATGTAATGTCACTTTACCATTCTAGGATTAACAGATTTTACAGTTTGAAGACAATTTAAATCAATAAATTATCTCCCAAGAGAAAACCTTATAAATTATACATAAATAGTAAAAGTATGTTTCTTCTGCAATCTTTGAGAAGTTGAATTTGACAGCTGAACATTTTTAGACCCTGATATGCTTGTTTTTGTCATTTTTTTATGTTGAGTTTATGGTTTAACTGTTTCAATAAAAAAAATTTTGCTTGAAGGGTCTCGACACCAGACACCAGATACAGCAGATGAACGTGTTAGTGACCTACCACCGAGACACTTTGGAGGGCCTCGAGGTAGAGGTGGTGGTGGTGGAGGTCGACGAGACAATCGCAGGGAAGAACGTAGAAGGACCACTGATGATGAGGAAACTGTACTGGATAGTCATGAGGTTTCTAGTGCTGACAGAGGTGAGTTTGTAAATTGTCAACACATATAAAAAATGTAGTAAATAAAATAAAAAATAATAAATACTGTCTAGAATCTGAATCAAAACCGGAAATTCTGAAAGTGTTGTTTGTGAAAACTGACAACATAGCTTTAATGTAATAGTCTTTGTAGGATATCAGACAATATATCATAGTAACAAAGAGCTACCGTGCATATTCTCATCAGGAAGAATCTCATGTTCAGTTTTACTACAGCTTTCATTTAATGTATAGTCTTTTAAATTTTTCTTGCTAAAATTTGTAGCAATTTTTATAGTTCTAAATTTGACCGAAGCAAAAGAAAATTGTTTAGTCTCGATGTGTGTCAAAGTAGTTTATGTATTACAGTACTGCATGGCTCAAAAAGAAACAACACTTGTCCTTAAATTCTAACTAATGTAACTAGATTGTATGGACAAATTTTAAATATTACTTCATAAAGGAAACATGATTAAAAATATATACGTGATTTATTAAGAGAAATGACACTACAAATCAGGACTCTGCGCTGGCCGCCTCATTGGTTGCCACGACCCATTCAATGATGGTAAAAATATGTATTTATATAATATTTTTTTTGAGCCACAATAGGCCTTATGGTCGCGGTGGAGGGACCGATATGGACCACTCACATTCAAACCTAATCTAACCTAACCTATATAATTTTATACTTGCAATGAAAAGGGTGCTAGTACATTGTCTTATTGTTTTGCATAAAATACATTTGTTGTCTTAATTCTATTGGTAGATCATCTATGAGATCAACCAATCCATTAAAAAAAATCAAATATGATCTACCATCCAAATTAGGTGGCAACTCAAATGGTCCTAGAAGATGAGATAATCTTCAATAATTCTACACATTGTGGATTTTCAATGTACCATGCATGTTTGTTTCTAAAATTGAAACACACCACTGCGGGAGAAGGGTGCCTTATCAGTAAATAATCTTCTATTTACAAACATCAGATCATTACTCTGCTTATTTCGAACAAAACACGAGAACTCTAACGTTACTGGAAGATCACTTGGTAATAAATTCTGAATTGGTGGAAAATGATATGGAAAAAACTTTTCCTTGTGTAATATTCTGAGAAATCTTGATTTACTTTATTCAGTGCCTGCAGATATCAACCTTCCTTTTTTCCTCTTCTTGATCTACTGAGATATATGGACATTTCAAAATGTTACATTAATTATTATTTGTATTACTTAATGTAACATCTTTCAATGTTGCAACTCTGGAATTTACACATGAGATCTCAGCTCCCCTCCGGATTCATCTAGACTTGATACTTGCCAGTGCTAGACTCACATAGTTCCACGCCTGAGCATAATCCAAGCGAGGTTGTTTGCCTGTTTTGAAGCTCACAGTGAAGTTTCAACCTCCAGGGGTATCTCACCCCCAGAAATCTAACCTCAGGGGCAACTCACCGCTGGAGATCCAGTAACCAAGGACATCCCACCCCTAAGATGCAACGTTCAGCGGCAGTCCAGCCTTAGCGATCTCAGCCCCCCCCCCCCCCCCCCCTGGTTTCGCCTGGATTCGACACCCTCCAGTCCTCGACACAGTGCGGTATCACTTGGAACTTCGCTCCTGAGTAACATCCAAACGAAGTCGCTTGTTCGTTTTGAAGCCCAGAGAGAGATAGCCTCTCTCCGAGTTGTCTAAACCCAGTTTCCGCCAGTCTTTGGCTTTGGGCGCTATCATATGGATTCCCTCTCCCGAGCAGCATCAAATCGAGATTGTTTGGCCATTTTAAAGCCCACAGTTGAGGCCTCAACCTCCAAGTGTAATCCGCTCCTAGAGATCTCAGCTCCCGTCGGGGTTCAGCCTGACCCGACACCCCCTAGTGCTCAACTCAAGACAGTATCCCACCCCCGAGCATCACACAAGCAAGGTTGTTTGCCCGATTCGAAACACACAGTGGAGGCCTCAACCTCTAAAGATCCAACTTACAGGGACATCTCACCCTTGGATATCTAGCCTACAGGGGCATCGCACCCCTAGAGAACCAACCTACAGGGGTATCACACCCTTAGAGATCACAGCCCACTCCAGGTTTGTTTATGGACCCTGATACCTGCCAGTGCTTGACCCAGGGCGGTATCACTTGGAACCTCGCTCCCGAACATCCAACGAGGCTGTTTATCCATTTTGAGGCTCACAGTGGTGGCCTCAACATCCAACATCTGGGTCTAACTCTACCTAGAGATCACAGCCTCCCCCCAGGTTCGTCCGGACAGGATACCTGCCTGTGTTTGACTCTAGTCAGTCGCCTTTTACGACCTGCAGGAGTTATTTTGGACCTATTCTTTTATTTCATCTCCGGACCCCATAGGGAATATTTTTTTAGTGAACCTTTTTCTTTTATTGGCGTACAAATTTGAACATTTGTGACAATGTATTCAAGCTCCAACAAATAATCTTGAGAGGTAATGAAGAAGTTATGCAAAGAGAACATTAAATTTTTCTTCATAGTACTTGGACTAACAGTAGACACTTTGAACATTTTTTATGGCATTTATTTATTTGTGTTCATCTTTTAGTAACTTAATTTTTTTGTAAAAACTTCCTCCAATTATTAAAAGACTATTTTTGAAAAAAACCGTGACAGTAATCGAGTCTAATCAATGGTACATTTATGTAGTAAATAAGTTACTTGACCTAAATTATATATATATATATATATATATATATATATATATATATATATATATATATATATATATATATATATATATTTCTTCCATTGACGTAGAAATTTGAAATGTGCAATTATTAAAAGAAGTCCCACCTCTGTGGATTGATAGTATCTCAACTTACCAATTTGAAGCAAAAACAGATAAGACATGTTTAATTTATAACAAAAAAACTTCTAACATTATAATTTCAAAGCCATTTGGCACCCAAACTAAACAACTTTGTATGAAGGTAACTTTACTTAAGTCAACTTATTTTGGTCCAAGAAATATAACACAACTAGTAAATTAATTGTTTCTGACCCTTTAAAAATGGACATGAACCTATCTGTTGCTTTTGTTTACTTGTTTAAAAATCAATGTATAATTTACTTGAACAGAAGAGGTGTGTTACACTTCATCACAGTAACAGTATTTAAAATATTTTGAAATATAACTGGTAATTGCTAATTTGATGAGGTAGATAATAAAGTAATTTTAGTAGGTTGTATTTTTGGTGGTTCTGGCTGTGTATATATATATATATATATATATATATATATATATATATATATATATATATATATATATATATATATATATATATATATATATATATATATATATATATATATATTTATATATTTATGTGTACATTATTACTTAAGCATGCATGGATATTGCATTTCAAGGCTATTTAGAAGCTTTTAGTAGTAATTTTCTTTGTAGAAGTTTTAGTGTTGTATATTTATTATATTTGTTTATGTCCTTGTGTATTAAATTTTCATATTATAAATTTAGTAGTACTAGGTGTTCATAAAATATATAGATCTCATAGAGAAAATGCTTTTGTATTATATTGTCTCAAAAATATTTAGTGTTAACCTGTGATGATAAATGGAAAATAATGTTTTATATCATGTGAAATCTAGAGATGTTTTATTTAATATAAATTATTCTATCTTGTCAGCAATGTGTTTCAAGCTGTTAATATTGAAAATAACAGCATATCATTTATCATTTTTTTACTCAATTACTTCCTAAGTGGAAGCTAATTTAGTCATTGAATTTTAAGCCTGACCTCTCAAATCATCGAAATTTTAATATGAGAGATTAAAATTTTATACTGTCCTTAAATAAATCAGAAACAAGTGGTCCACATTTTTTTCCCGATGGGACAACATTGGCACCTCTGGTCATTGGTGGTATGAATGATGATCTGAGCTGATATGATGATATTTGGCTCAAATTGCATTGCCAGTGTTCTATGAAATGTTGATGGATTAGAACCTACAGAAGTTAACCACCTTAAGGATTTTTTAATGGCTTCAGTCATGTCAAGCTATGGGCACAATCTTTACCAATTTATTTCTTAGTTTTCCAGGCCATGTCAAGGACTTGTTGACATGCCTGGAATTGAATCCGGGATCTCTCGCTTTAAGTTAAGTTGTTTTGATACGATGTATACTATATGGTAAGGTACTCATTTTGAAAAGCAGCTCTTCCACATCAGTTTTTCCAATGCCAATGTTTCACCACATAAGATACCATAGTTTCCTAAAATGTTTTCACCAAAACTTTGAGGATTTGAGCTGCACTCATAGATTCCTTTGTAGGTACTTATTCACTGTTCTCTGCTCAATTCTATCTAATTACAACTCATAACATGTAATCACTTCAGATAAGGTATTGCAGATTGATTTCTATATGACTGATAAATGTCATTTTTTTTGTTCCCTCAGGGCTCATCCGCAGCCTTGCCGCCCCGATAGCACCGCAACCCTTGGTTGATTGTGTATACATAAATGTCATACTTTGAGAGGAATAATGCATACCTAGCATTATTACTTCATTTAAGCAATAATGCATACCTAGGATAATTACTTCATTTAAGCTTTTGTGGATTGATTCCATATTATGACTGATAAATGTCCTACTTTGACAAGCATGTCAACACATACCTAGCACTGAAAAGTCAAAATATGATAACTTTAGTGCCTATAAATAGGCCGGGCGAAGCATAAGTATATGCCTTCATTTGTTATATTGTCATCGGGCAGGACTTGCGGAGACCATTACATTAAGATCGTGCAGTATGGGTATATTTCCTCTTTCCTGAATATAATGTGGTGGAAAAAAAAACCAAACTATACTATACTTCATAAATGGTGACCTTCTAGATCAGTTTCGCAGTTTTTTCCCACATGTCCCTGAAAATGCAACTGCTCATCTGCATACTGTAGTAGATATAGCAATTATTGAATATATAACACTGCAAGTGAACACCTAATTCTAATTCTCACCTGTTAGACAAGAAGGTATTCTGAATGCAATAAATGCCCTCAAATCATCTAGTTCTGCAATGCCAGATGGGGTGTCAAGTATATTGCTTATACGCTTCTAGTTTGTTGTTTCCTTATCACTCTCACATATAAACAACATGGTATTGTCCCATCGAAAATATAAGAGGCACTTATAAAACCAACATAAAAGAGTCTGGACGCAGCAAAGGCGTTGTGCTAGTGAATTTTCATAAAAATGTTTTAAATAGCCAATATGTGTTTTTTTAAAGAAAGCATGCATCAAATTTGGTTACCAGTATGACCTATATAGGTGGTATGAACAATCAACCAAAGGTTGCAGTGCTACCGGGGTGGCAAGGCCGCGGACGAGCCCTGAGGGAACAAAAAAAAATACCTATATAGTAGAATCAATGTACCATATATCATCAAAATAACTTAATGTTTGAAGATGTACAAAAATCGGCGCATTATTTTTTGAGTTATCGGTGTGACATAAATATATATAAATATATATATATATATATATATATATATATATATATATATATATATATATATATATATATATATATATATATATATATATATATATATATATATATATATATATATATATATATATATATTGTATTGATATTTAGCAATATCAAACTAAACTTATTAGCTACGTCACGCAAAGCTCGAAACCAAAAACTTAAAACTAAGTACTTACAGGTAAACTAACATATCACTTATCAGTAATTAAAATACTAAAGTTTTTTTTGAACGATAATTGTCAAAACACTAACACTGCCACTATATGTCAATACTGTAGAAAACTGGCAGCAATGTAAGTGGGTATCGAAGGTGGTTTCGTGCAGAATACTGATCTCAGTCAAAGCAGTTTGGTGCAAAATACTGTAGTACAGTCCTGCATCATTTGTCAAATAGGTATATCCAAATATGATCTGCATATTAACGGCATGCCAATCTAAAAACACAGATTATAAAGTTTATAAATGAAAAGAGTTACAAAAAGCACAGTCCTCAAAGGATAAACAGTAAAAATGATACTTACAGTTTACACGAAATGTGTATGTACTCTTTTGTGAACTGTATCCATGCCAATACCAATATCCATATTATACGACATTAGCCACATTAAAGACATAAATAACAACACATTATCACCAGACATATTATTTGTTACTGTTATTTAGTGCTGGGTAGATAAGATATTAAAGCTGAAAAAGAAATGATTCACTTGAATCATTGTTGATAATTTTGAATGTATAACCTAAATCATTTTGAAATAATATTAGTAAAGAGATTGATTGAGCCAGATACCTAAAGGTGTATGTATAGTTTAAACTTTTAAAACAAGTTATTTTAAACCAAAAAATTATGGTCAAAAGATTTTACTTACATGATTTAAAATAAAATGTATTGAAAAAACACTCTGTATATTATATAAGAAGTGAAATATTAAAACTCCAAAAGACAACAGTGATGTTGAAAAGACTTGAAATCAAGATTTGAACATTTAAAAGTGTTTTTCGTTTTAATTTAAATAATTGTTTGTAATAAGAATAAGTACAGTTATCCAAATGTCATTTCTAGATTTAGTAATTTTAAAGTTTAAAAATGTAACTAGAGTGAAGGATTTGAATTTGGCGGGTTTCTGACATACCTGTTAAGAGATGAAATTATAATTTCCATATGACAATGGCTGGAGAGTTTATGCAGCGAAGGCCAAGAAAAACCTTGTCCAATATCTTTTTTTGATCTTGAGAACCTTAAAAGCATGCATGCTGTCTTATCCTTATCGAGTATAAGTTTATGTTTAGCAACTTAATTGCTAGGCTCGAAGGTTTGTCAGTATCAGTCAATGCCCTCAACACCAGGGTCATCCATCAGAAAGCCTGTATCATCAACATAGGAGGTGACCGTTCTTTTGTTGTCTGGATTAATGTTGTTTTCAGATTGATGAGCTATGTACTGACGTAGGGTGTTGGCATAGATACTGTACAGTGTAGGTCCAAGAACTGTTTCGTGTGGTACCCCAACCATTACTTCAAAAGTCCTAGGTTACTAGGTACTGTAGGGTTAAGTATTACAACTCTTTGGATATGAGAAAGTGATATATGAAAATAAAAAAAATACACGTCTACTATTTTTTAGTGAAGTTGCTTAAAAAAATTTCACTAATGAGGGGATCCTAACTTTTGAAAAAATTCTTTAATTGAGCGCGGACTAGGTGCCCTAGAACCAATATCCAGGGTCAGTTTCAATTTTTATATGTATATGAATCTCCGGAAATCACAAAGTAGGGGCAATAAAATTTGGTACGTGTGTTTGTAATATACAGAAATTTAGGTCTGTAAGTGTAAAAACAAAAAAAGTTATGGGCATTTGAACGAAAAAATGTTGGGGTTTTTCACAAAATGTTTGAAACATCAAAATTGGCAACATTTAGGCAAATAATCTGAAACAAATACGGATTATGTAATGAAAATGTCGCAAGAAGAGTGTTCTGCAAACCCTTAAGTTTCAGCTTCAACCGTCATTGTCCTTCATTTTACTAAAATATTTCCAGAAATTTCATTTCAAATAGACACTTTCTCTGATGCTTTGGCGGTAGTTTTAGTTGAGTTTCTGGTTTAATGGTCTATAATTTTAGCTAATTCTCCTAGAAAAATTTCTTTAATGAGACCACGACTTGAATTTTAAAAAGATTTGTTCAAATGACCGCAAACTAGGCCCCCTAGAAACCATATCTGGGTTTAGTTTCAGTTTTTATCTGTTTATGTATATATATATATATATATATATATATATATATATATATATATATATATATATATATATATATATATATATATATATATATATATATATATATATATATATATATATATATATATATATACAAAGTTGTATACATTAATTAATGGTGTCTTGAGCTGCATCTTAAAAATTATTTTGACAACCAATTTGTAAGAAAAAATCGATACGCAGTAAGTACGTTTTGGTAGCGATTTTTCATTAAATGCTTCAAATTTCAATAACTTAATTTGCCAGTAACCGAAGGTTTGTTGGCCCGGAAACCAGTTTTCTCGGAAACATTTAAAGTTTATTTTTGGAAAATGTTTCTACATTTTTAAACAATAAGTTATTTTGATAAAATATGGTACATTGTTTCTACTGAATAGGTTATACCGGTAACCAGATTGATGCCTGCTTTTATTAGATACATATTTGCTATTAAACACATTTTTATGAAAATTCACTCCCATAATGCACTTGCTGCATCCAGACTTTTTAAATACTATAAAACTATGCATTATAAAAATTAGTATACAACCCCATTGTCTAGTAACTAAACTATGGTGAGATTCAGAAATAGCACTAAATATTTTTGAGTTATATTAGCATTGTGCATGGCCTGTATGTGTAATTATGTGGTAAATGGGATTTTCTTAGAATCAGTGTCAAGTGCCGAGGCAACATCTTGGACAGGTTCTCAGCGCAGACGCAGGCGTCGTGGCAGACAGCGCAGTAAGACACCATCACAACCCGTTAAAGATATTGATATCGAGCCAGGTATGTGTAAGTAACAATACTTGCAGTATTGACACTCCTTTTATAGTTGCTTTGTGATGACCTAACCAGATCCAGCAGTGCTGTCAGGTACTTATCTTATTAAATTATTAATATTTTCACTTGCTTGGCCTGTAGAGTACGTGTAGTTGCTCCATGTTATTGATATCGTGCTTGTTGAATAGTTTGTGTTGCATGTGCATTGCATTAATGTTCACATTTTAACTACTAATAATAATTTGATAGATTGTATACAATAGAAACAATCACTGTAAATATTTTGTCAGATATGTATGTGGTATTAAATTCTTAAAACTTTAACTGAAACTAATTCCCCTAAGGATGATTAACACAACACGACCATTAGAAAATGTTGTAATTTTAAGGTGAAATATTTATTTAGTTGATGTGAAAAATATTTTCAAGATGGTGGCACATTCAGTTATATCAGAAACTGCAATTAACTTGGTTGTTTGAAACCGAAAAGCCAATAGCCTGTTTATTATTGTATTTCCAGATTTCTTGCAAAATGGTAAGGTAACCTTGCATTTACCACCATGACTCTATTTTCTGAAATCTTCCTGGTTTTCCATAGTTTTTGATAGATGAAGGGCTACATATAAATCAAGATACCTCTCAAGCAGTGGCGTAACTAGTTGAACTCTCTAGGGTGGGTATTTGGCCGGAGGGTGATTGCTAGAACATCTTCCATAGATTAGGGTCTCGCTATTTCATCATTTTTATTTCTTTCTAAAAGCAGATCATGTTCACATTAATGTCAATAATGAGTAGTGAGTAGATAGGTAAGGTGCCAACTAACAAGTCAACTCTTAAATCTTATTTAGGAGGGGGGTACCCCAAAGAAACCGAGCTGAGGTTGTGGTGGACGGAGTTTTTGTAGTACCGTGTTTTGCTTCCAGGAGCATATAAAGCTACCATTCCCGAGTCGGTAAGGCAAGAGTCATTAAAGAAGGTTACGCTCGGCTTATGTGAATTTTTAGTAAGGAGTTTTGTATGCTCATCGTTTTTGCAATGGCTGACTCTTGTGAACAGCGTAAGACCGCGAAGTTATGCTTCTTGCTCGGAAAAAACTGGCACATAAATTCTTGAAATGTTAAAAACTGCCTACAAGGTTGATGCTATTGTGAAAACTCAATGTTTGAGTAGTTATTTCATTTCAAAAGAGGTGAAATGTCAATTGATGATAAACCTCGCTCTGGTCTTTCTTCCATGGCTTGAACTGATGAAAATGTTAAAAAATAATCGTGAAATCATCCTGGAAGATTGACTACGGGCCATTGGGAAGTTATGGAGCTGTCTGGAGTGACTTGAAGCTCAGTTCAGCGAATTTTATTGGAAGATTTGGCGATGAAAAGGGTGGCTGCCAAATTCGTGCCTCTACTGCTGGCTGCTGAACAAAATCACGGTTGCATGGAAGCATGTTGCGCTTTGAGAGAAGAGTTCCGAAATGATCCAAACCTTCTTTCCAAGAAAATTATAGGTGATGAATCATGGTGCTATGGTTACGACCCTGAAACGAAGCAACATCAAGGCAGTGGAAGACTCTCAAGTTCGCCTTGATTCAAAAAAGCTCGTCAAGTGAAATGAAACGTCAAAACAAAGCTGATTTGTTTTTTTTAATGTGAGATGAGTTGTCCATTCAGAGTTTGTTCCACAGGGTCACACAGTTAACCAGGGTTTCTACCTGGAGGTTTTGAACAGATTGCTTAACAATTGACGGCAGAAGAAACATGATTTGTGGCAGTCGAGTGATTGGTTTTTCCATCACGATAATGCCCCGGTTCACACAGCCCTGCCTGTGCTCCAACTGTTGACCAAAACTGGCATGAACCCTTTGCCCCATTCCGCACATTCACCCGACTTTGCCCACTGCAACCTTTTTTTATTTCCCAAAATGAAGAGGGACATGAAAGGAAAATGTTTTGATGCCATTGCCGAGGTGAAGGAAAAAAACGACTGAGGTGCTGTTGGGTATCACAGAAGACCAATTTTAAAAATGTTTTATCAGTTGAATAAAATATTAGACAAGTATACTAGTGCTAGTGAAGCGTGAAGGGGATTAAATGTTTTTTGTTTAAAAATTAAATAAAAGAAAAAAATAACACTGCAACCTTTGGTTTATTGTGCATGCCCTACGTCTTTTTACTCCACCCACTCCAAAATCACAGTGCCTTGAATCTGCACAGCGATTGGTAGGGTGAAGTTTTATAATGCTCTGTCTCCGGTCTAGACTGACTGTAGATCAGTTGTCTTCTGCAGTCCAGAGCTTTACACTCGCACAAGATGTGCTGGGCTGATTCCTTCCCCTCGCCACAGAGGTTGCATGCGAGGTCCCCCTCGAACCGCCCCATTTTATGCAGCTGTTTCTTGACGGCCATGTGTCCTGTCAAGAGACCTGCGATGTTTCTGAGCTGTCCTCTGCTAAGATTTAGCAGCTCCACAGCTCTCTTTGAACTGGGTTCGTCAATTATTGACTTCCCAGGTCTGAGCCCTGGACAGTCTGTCCAGTACACCTTGTGTTGGTTTCTGACCCAAGACTTGATGGCTCCCCTGGCAGTGCTCTTTATCACGCCCAGAGCCGGTTCTGGTCCCATAAATGGTTCTGCTGACCCTCTTTTAGCGGGACTGTCAGCTTCTTCATTGCCTTTGACCCCTGAGTGACCCAGCACCCAGTGAGGGTGACCTCATTCTGCACGGCCAGGTCGCTCATCACGTCATGGCACTCACTCACCAGCCAGGAATTACCTGTGGGCCACTTAGGGCCTTAAAGGCTGCCTGGCTGTTGTGGCGGTGAGGATTCACTTGTTGGTGTAGCCCCTCCTCTTGTTCAGACAGTACAGGATGACGTACATATTGGCCTGAAAGACCGTTGCATGGACTTCGAGGGAAATACTATGACTTACCCTCTGTCCTTCCGAATAAGCACCTGCCCCTGTCCCACGCTCCCCTACTGATCCGTCCGTGAACCAGACGAGCGCGTCCCGTGGTGTGCCCAACGTCTCCTCCCGCCATGGCTCCTGGTCGGGGATTTCCACTGTAAAGTTGTTTTCCTTGCAGATTCGCGGGCTCGCGAAGTCTGACCTCATTCAAGCATGGGCTCCTTCACGGTCTCCTGAATTTTGCAGTGGCCCCTGAAGCCTGGGTTGATCTTCAGTCTACCATTGCAGGCTAGTCTATATAGTCCTAGCCTGGCCTCCCCTGTAATAACTAAGCGTAGGGGGGGCAGATCCAGCAACACCTCCATGGCGGCTGTTGGGGTTGAAGACATGGCCCCTGTGCTGCCTAGGCAAGCCATTCTTTGGTTCTTGCCTAGTTTTTGTTTGGCACTGGATTATTTCACCTTAGGCCACCAGACCAGAGCCGCATATGTTAACGACGGTCTGGCCACCCTTGTGTACAGCCAGTGGTCCATACTAGGTCTTAGTCCCCACGTTTTTCCACTTAGCCGCCTAGTGACGGCTAAGGTCATGACTGCCTTACGCAGTATTTTTTCAATGTGACCATTGCAGGTTAGCTTAAGAGTCCAATACGACCGCAAGATATTTTACCTCCCTGGCCATTGGAATGTTCCTACCATATAGAGGGAGAGTTCTATGGCTGTCCCACTTATAAATGTGGACCGCTTCATGACTTTCTTTTCATTTTTGCGCAGGGCCATGCTAATCTTATCTGTATCCAATTTTAGTATATGTACCGCCGAAGCGAGCACAAGAAATAGGTGTGGGAACACGTAAATAGGTGTCAGAAAGGTATATTATACTGCTTGAAAGTAAATAATTTATTGCAATCAGACTTTTAATACAATTATTATTGCTTTAGCAGATTTAGCTTTTGAAAATTGTTATTACTAAAAACATTTTATTGTAAATTCTTTTACCGTAATGCGGCGTTTCTTGAAATTTTGAATAACTAGACCTAGGATATGTGCGTTGTAGCGATGAATTCATTAACATAACATACAACTGGAAAACCAAAAAAGTTAAAATTGTTTTATCTAAATAGATTTTTTTGTTGCAGTGAACAACACACCGGCACCGAGTGGAATTACTGTGGAACCATCAATCGAGGGTGCTCACAACAGTGAAACTGGAGGAGTACCGAAACACAGGGAGCCCAAGAATCGCGCTAACCGCCCGCCGACATCTCGTCGCAATGAACCCAAACCAAAAGAGGCACTTGTGAATGGTACCACAGCTTGAAAAATCAACCACGTCAGTGCCAAATAAATATGAAACATCATCAGATATTATCATACTAACCGACATCGGCGTGCGCTCGATTACATAAATATACCTATCTAGGCAAGAACATATTTCCGTTTTTTCATTGTTAATGTTGCGTTGCATATTTTTTCCCGGCGTTGTGTGTAACTAGTGGGTGGACGACTGCCCCATCTCGGCTGATACTAGAGACCGTTTGGTTCTGTGAACCGTCGTTCGCAAGACTGTTCAGTGTAAGTGGCCACCACCACACGTCTATTTCGGATGAAGCTTAGCAGAAGAACATTCATTTATATATATAACCTTCAGGAATGTGAATACTTTTCTAATCTTTCATACCTCAAATGTTTGTTAGCGCACAGTGTTATGGATTTACTCGAAATTGTCATTTTCTTTTATTGAGAATTTACTCTTTGGATTTTCAGTATCTTTATATAATTTATGGACTCTATTTATTTTTTTATTTTTTCTTTTAGTTGTATAGTATAAATTTAAACTTTGTATGTGATTATACAAATAATATGTATTATGAACTTTTACTGTTTCATTGATTATAGTAAAAACAGATTGTAAATACAACACCACATTTCAACTGTCAAACAAATTGGTATTAAGTGCTCATTTTTGTTTCGATTATAAACTGATTTTTCTGCTGTATTAGTATAACACATTTTTGCATTGAATAAAAATTCTGTACTTTATTCTTCCCTGTCTTATATAATTTTATATCCTATTTATATTATAAATTGTTTTTTGCTAAGATACTTATGTATCATTTTTATCTTACATGGAAGTTAATTTTAAGTTGTTTATCTGGATCTAATTGTTGTTAGAACAAACAACTATCAGTGACTTACAACCGCATTACTATCATCATCATCATCATCATCATCATCATCATCATCATCATCATCATCATCATCATCATCATCATCATCATCATTATTATTATTATTATTAATTAATTAATTAATTAATTAATTTCTTTATTTATCTTCTATTTAAAGTTTACACTGTGATATACAAAAAGCCAGAGTTGCGAATTTTTTTCTAAGAAAAAAATCAAGATGATCAGTTTTGTTTAAATCGGATTTTGTAACATTGATATTGAATTTACAAAAAATGAAAACAAGACAGCCTATAAAAGTGTCTTTTTTTTTTTAAATGAAGTAAGAAAACTAAACAAGTATGGTATATTATTTTCCTTTTTTTTTGAACTTAGAACAGCAACGTTTTTTTATACAGTCCTGTCTATTGCATTATCAACTCTATAAGCATTTCTGTCCAAAATCACAACCTTATACCTTTATCTGGTCCAACATAAAAACAAAACTTTTTTGACAATCTTCCTTGACTCACATTATCAGGGTACCCAGCGACAGGGAAAACCTGAAAAATCAGGGAATTTGAAATAACCCCTAAAACTAGAAGTGTGCGAAGCTTCAAAATTCCGAACCGAACTCGAACCGAACCTTCGGTTCGAAAATATGTTCGCACTAGCAATGTTGAAATAGTTCGAAGTTCGAAATATGTTATTCTTCAAAATAGTTCGAAGTTCGTTGCTCAAAAATACTTCGAAATTTAACTTTACAGGCATTGAATGTTGCCAAAAGTAGCGAAGTTGCGGCCCTTTTAACGCGGTAACGGCGTTTTAAACTCATTGAGCTGATGGCATAATTTCAGGAGATTTCACTCATGCATATTTGTGAAAGTAGATGGGACACATTGAGACACGACGAAGCCCTTTAGCAGTCACAGAATTACTTTTCTTGTATATCCTAGCCTCCCATCACCTATTTCAGTAACAACATTATGATGGCAGTGTTCAACGGCGATCGGTAATGTAAATGTTCAGAATTTGAGGATAATTACAGATTGCCTTTGGAAAACACTGGTTTCAACATTCTTTATTACACAGTGAGTCAAAACAGTTAAATATTCACAATCAGGAGACAGTTCAAACTTGTAAGTGGTTATTTTATACCTATCGTGCTCACTTTGAACCCTCTCAATCTGTTTGCTAAAACTGCCTAGCCAATACCAAACAACAACATATTTATAATTGAGCTTATCTATAGATCTAGAAATCTAAAAAAGTTTCAAATATTTTGTGTTTTTGATTTAACGTTGCCCCATCTCCACAACGATCAGAACCGGAAGGCATTTTCACCCAATCAACCTGCAAATTTATTGAATCCTTCCTTTTTGTAAAAAGAGTTGGAATCTTTTACATATCAAATATTGTATGTTACAATATTCCAAAATTTTGTATTTAAGGAAATGATATATGAGTACTGAAGAATTTTTGGTAGTTCGATGTTCGATTTTGAATTTCTAAGAAGTTCGAAGTTCGACTGTGAACCTTAGACATACTATTTCAGAGGTTCGAAGTTCGAGGCAACATATTTGCTTGGGTTCGTTCATAGTTCGGTTCGAACAAAACATGGGTTCGCACACCTCTACCTAAAACCTCAGGGAAACGTCAGGGAAATTCGTGATTTTGCTCAAATGTCATGGAAATCGTTCAGTAGACCTGGAAATTATATGTTTGTAAAATTGTGCCACTAGCAGATTTATTTTTATTTTGATTTCATATATTTATATTATATGAATTTTTCTCCTAGGGCTGCTGTTTGGTACATTAATTGAAACCGCCAATGAACGTGCGACATGTCTTACGGCAATATAATATAGTGTCTTCTTTATCTATCTCAAACATGTCTCATTAGTTTATCTCACTTGGGATGCTCTTCCTTGAATGCATAAAATGCAACATGCGTTCTAGCTATTGGCGGTGTAAAGCTGCGTGAATGTGCTTATTATATTTTAACCTTTATGTAACATAGAATTGAAGTTGGAGTGTAAATATTTCGCATTTGTGTATGGGCATTTGTATTGCAATCCAGAAGACAAAAGTCTATCATTGCAACACATTGTGTATGATAGTGTAAAGAAATTATGAGAAGTGGGAAATATAGAAATCAACGATAAGCTGACGCGAACTTTCAATAATTCATATCATGATTTTCTTAAGCAGTTACTGCAAAAACGTGTAGTAATTCAGTAATTTGACAGGTAGAAATTTATTTATTTATTTATTTATTTATTTATTTATTTATTTATTCATACACCATCCAACAGCTTAAAAGCCAAATTAAGGATGGGCCAATACACAAAACATAATAACTAACAATAATCAAGCTAACAATACAAAAAAAACTCTGGACGCAGCAAGTGCGTTATGGTAGTGAATTTTCATAAAAATGTTTTTAATAGCAAATACGTTTTTTTAAGAAAGCAGGCATCAAATTTGGTTACCAGTATAATTTATATAGTGAAACAAAGTGCCACGTTTCATCAAAATAACTTTATTGTTTGAATATGTACAAAAATTTCCGAAAGTAAACTTAAATTGTTCCAGAAAAAAATTTCTTCCTGGTCAACCTTATAGGTTAATAGCAAATTGAGCTGTTCAAATTTGAAGCATTTAATGAAAATTCGCCACCGTAACGCACTTGCTGCGTCCCGAATTACTTTTCGTACAAAGATGTATTATATTTCGATGAAAAATGAAAAATTCACTATCATAGGGCATGTTCGAAAAAAAAAAAAACACGTTTCTTAGTCAACCTTATAGGTTAATAGCAAATTGAGCTGTTCAAATATGAAACATTTGATCAAAATTCGCTACCATAACGCACTTTCTGCGTCCAGAATTTATTTTCTTACAAACATGCATTATATTTCGATGGAAAATGCAATAACATAAGGCGTGTTTGATTAAAAAAAGGAAATTTGTATCACCAACGACTTATGGGCCAGCCTGGTAGGTAACTTACCTATAAGGATGTAAACCTGCGTACCAAATTCGGTTGCCCTTACTTTGTTAATTCCGGAGATATAATTTTTTTTCAAAAGAAAACTCAAAATTTTCCGGGAAAACCTGGGCAGATTTTCCTGACTAACGAACTCATCCAAGCCATTTGTAAAAGGAATTTTTTCACCAAATTTGATCAAAATCGGCCCATTATTTTTTGAGTTATCGGTGTGATACATATATATATATATATATATATATATATATATATATATATATATATATATATATATATATATATATATATATATATATATATATATATATATATATATACATATACATATGTATATAAACATATAAAAATTGAAACTTACCCTGGATATGTTTTCTGGGGGGGCTAATTAGCGCTCATTTGAAGAAATTTTTTCAAAATTCAAAAGTCGGGATCTCCTCATTAGTGATTTTTTTTTAAAGAAAATTCACTAAAATGCACTATCATAGGGCATGTTCGATTAAAAAAAAAAACACGTTTACACAAATATGAAACATTTGATTAAAATTCGCCACCATAACGCACTTTCTGCGTCCAGAATTTATTTTCTTACAAACATGCATTATATTTCGATGGAAAATGCAAAAATGCAATAACATAAGGCGTGTTCGATTAAAAAAAGGAAATTTGTATCACCAACGACTTATGGGCCAGCCTGTGATTGTAGAAATAATTTTTTAAGATATAGCTCAAGACACCACAAAATTAATGTATACAAATTTTCTTCATATCTTATATAATAACGGATATATTGAGCTTTATTAATTTTTTTCGAAAATTCGACAAAAAATATATACCATTAAATGATAAACTCTATAGTTAAGGCTACTGCCAAGCATCAGAGAAAGGGTCTATTTGAAATGAATTTTCTGCAAATATTTTAGTAAAATGAAGGACAATGACGGTTGAAACTAAGACTTTAGGGTTTGTAAAACATCCTTCTTGAGACATTTTATTTCCATAGCCCGTATTAGATTCAAGTTATTTGCCTAAATGTTGCCAATTTTGACATTTTAAATCGCCACTTTGATGTTTTGAGGAAAACCCCATATTATTTTTCTTGAAATGCCTATAACTTTTTTGTCTTTTGACCTACATAGCTAAATTTTGGTAGGTAACTTACATATAAGGATGTAAACCTGCGTACTAAATTCGGTTGCCCTTACTTTGTTAATTCCGGAGATATAATTTTTTTTCGAAAGAAAACACAAAATTTTCCGGGAAAACCTGGGCAGATTTTCCTGGCTAACGAACTCATCCAAGCCATTTGTAAAAGGAATTTTCCACCAAATTTGATCAAAATCGGCCCATTATTTTTTGAGTTATCGGTGTGATACATACATACATACATACATACATACATACATATATATATATATATATATATATATATATATATATATATATATATATATATATATATATATATATATATATATATATATATATATATATATATATATACATATAAAAATTGAAACTGACCCCGGATATGTTTTCTGGGGGGGCTAATTAGCGCTCATTTGAAGAAATTTTTTCAAAATTCAAAAGTCGGGATCTCCTCATTAGTGAATTTTTTGAAAGAAAATTCACTAAAAAAGGGTCACAAATTAGATCGCTTTGAAAAACATTTTTATCTCTGATCTATTACATGAGAATATATCTAGGCATTCTTGCAGTACAGAGTAATCATTGCACATCTGGTAAATTGAAGACGATCGCAGCAATCGTGTACGAGCAGTTGGGAGATAGAATGTGCCTGGAAAACGTGCTGCAATACGAGGCACATTGAAATTAAGGTGCTGAAGCAGATTAGGGCAGTCGAACACAGAATTAACCAGTTTATACAAAAATATAATGAAACTGCACTGCCTGCGCATCGACAGACTCTGCAGACTAAAGCGAAGAAGTAAACTTTCCTGAGGAAAACCAATAGACGGATATCGACCATCTTCACGAAAGCTAAGAAATTTTAGAAATTTCCTTTGCACTGATTCCAGGCTTGCCACATGTATCTCATAAGTAGGAGCCCACACAACTGAGCCATATTCAAGTCTGGACCTAACCAAACAGCCAAAGAGCAGGAGGAGGGTGTCAGTCTGTGAGAAATTTTTGCTGTTTCTTATCAGAAACCCTAGAGTTTTGTAAGCAGAACTGACAGTCTGCTCATAGTGTGGTTTAAAAGATAGAGTACCATCAAAAACAATTCCAAGGTCCTTAACTGTCCCGGGGCGGAAGCCCTCTTATATTGTACTCAAAAGTGATTGCGTGCTTATTTCGAGTAAAGGACATCACACAACACTTGGAAACATTCGTAGAAAGACCACTCCGACAACACCATTCATCAAGGACCTGAAGACAGTTCTGGAGCCGCAAACAGTCATCAACACTCGAAATATTTGCGAAAATCTTAATATCGTCTGCATACATTAAAAAATTCGGGACGCAGCAAGTGCGTTATGATATTGAATTTTCATTAAAATGTTTTTAATAACAAATATGTGTTTTTTTTTTAAGAAAGCAGGCATCAAATTTGGTTACCAGTATAACCTATATAGTAAAAACAATGTGCCATGTTTCATCAAAATAACTTGATTGTTTGAAAACGTACAGAAATTTCCAAAAGTAAACCAAAAGTGTTACTGAAAAAATCCGTTTCTTGGTCAACCTTATAGGTTAATAGCAAATTGAGCTTTTCAAATATGAAGCATTTAATAAAAATTCGCAACCACAACGCACTTGCTGCCTCCAGAATTTCTTAACTTACAAACATGCATTATATTTCGATAGAAAATGCAAAAAAATAAGGCGTTTTCGACAAAAAAAAAATTATTTGTATCACCAACGACTTATGGGCCACCCTGTGATTGTCGAAATAATTTTTTAAGATGTAGCTCAAAACACCGTATAATTAATGTATACAATATTTTTTCATATCTTGTATAATAACGAATATATTGAGCTTTATTGATTTTTTACGAAAATTCGACAAAAATTATATACCATTAAACAATAAACTCTATAGCTAAGGCTACTGTCAAGCATCAGAGAAAGGGTCTATTAGAAATGAATTTTCTGGAAATATTTTAGTAAAATGAAGGACAATGACGGTTGAAACTAAGAGTTCGGTGTATGTAAAACATTCTTCTTGAGACATTTTCTTTCCATAGCCCGTATTAGATTCAAGTTATTTGCCTAAATGTTGCGAATTTTGACGTTTTCAATTGTCACTTTGACGTTTTGAGGAAACCCCCAATTTATTTTTCTTTAAATGTCCATAACTTTTTTGTCTTGTGACCTACAGAGCTAAATTTTGGTAGGTGGCACACCTATAACGATATAAACCAGCTTACGAAATTTGGTTGCCCTTACTTTGTTAATTTTGGAGATATAAATATTTTGCGAAAGAAAACACAATTTTTTCCGGGAAAACCTCGGCGGAATTTCCCGGCTAACAAAATTATCCAAGCGACTTGCGAAAGGAATGTACTCACCAATTTTGACGTTTAAAATCGCAATTTTGACGTTTTGAGGAAAATCCAAATTTATTTTTCTTTGAATGCCTGTAACTTTTTTATCCTTTAACCTACGGAGCTAAATTTTGGTAGATAACTTGCCTATAATGATATAAATCCGCATATGAAATTTGGTTGCCCTTACTTTGTTAATTCCGGAGATATAATTTTTTTTCGAAAGAAAACACAAAATTTTCCGGGAAAACCTGGACCGATTTTCCTGGCTAACGAACTTATCCAAGCCATTT
Source organism: Tillus elongatus (assembly GCA_964006375.1). NCBI lineage: Eukaryota > Metazoa > Arthropoda > Insecta > Coleoptera > Cleridae > Tillus > Tillus elongatus. The sequence goes on from OZ023262.1 coordinate 197,090,621, forward strand.
GCAAAAGGAATTTATTCACCAAATTTAATCAAAATCGGCCCATTATTTTTTGAGTTATCGGTGTGATACATATATATATATATATATATATATATATATATATATATATATATATATATATATATATATATATATATATATATATATATATATATATATATATATATAAACATATAAAAATTTAAACCGACCCCGGATATGTGTTCTGGGGGGCCTAATTAGCGCTCATTTGAAGAAATTTTTTTTCAAAATTCAAAAGTCGGGATCTCCTCATTAGTGAATTTTTTTAAAGAAAATTCACTAAAAAGGAACATGTAAAACATGTTTAACTGGGCCAATAAATATATTAAACAGTAATGGACCAAGTATGAAACCCTGCGGCACTCCCGAAGTTACGTGATAGGTGTTAGATTTGAAGCCCCCAACCTCAACAAATCGCCTCCTTCCATCCAGGTAAGATCTGAACAGGCCAAGCAAGCCCTCGGAGAATCCGATAGCCCTCATCCCGTCAATCAGAACAGATTGATTTGGGCAATCGAAGGCCTTAGATAGATCAGTATACACAACATCAACCTGTGAAGAGCGGTCAAGAGCGGACGCAATGAACTGTGTAACGTCAACTAAATTCGTTACAGTCGATCTACCTGGAATGAAACCTTGCTGAGATATAGAGAGTCTGTTTTTGATGTAAAACAGTATTCGCTGAAAAAGGCAGGCCTCAAAAATCTTACAGAAGACACATAGTATGGCTATTGGTCGATAGTTTGATGGATCACCACTATCCCCCGCTTTGAAGACAGGGAAAACCCGTGACAGCTTCCAAATCGCGGGGAATGTTCCAGATCTAAAAATCAGTTTAAAAATTTTCTTAAGTGGAGTCAGGAAAGCATATAAGCAGTCACACACCAAGAAACCAGGAACCAGATCAGGTCCACAGGACATGTTAGCTTTAATTCTCTTTTCGGCTGTAATAATTTCGTCATCTGTAAAGTCATCAACAAAGAACATTGTGATGTCACCCGAAGCCAGGCTGGCGGCTGTAGGTGATGAGGTGGGGGCGGAGCCAGAACATCCCGCAAAATAAGAAGCAAAGCTGTCAGCTGCCTGTTGCTGGTTAGATGAATTCCCAATAGAAAAGTTTTGACAGCGTCGAGAAGAGCAGTTCCAGAATTTTTTAGGATTAGACCTAATCTCTCTTTCAACCCTCTGAAAGTAGTTTACTCAAGAAAGATAAATGTCTCTCTTAAGTTTTTGTCTCAGCTGCCTAAATCTATCCAGAAACTCCACATTTCCAGACTTCTTAAACTTACACCATAATGAATATTTATATTTGATACTAACCTTAATTTCTTTGGAAAACCACGGGGGGTACCTATTACATGCTCTTGGAGCAGTCATGGGAACATACAGATCAAACAAGTCGTAAATTCTGGAATAGAAAAAGTCAAGCATAGAATCGACATCCTGAAGCCCATCCATGCCATCCCAGCACAAGCGGCCAAGCTCCGCATACAATCTGACAAAATCACATTTTCGAAAATTATATGATCTCTGGCACTGTCACCAACAGGGGAAGAGACCACTGAACCCCTGAACGGAAACTCTATGATTAATGGGGGATGATGACCATCAGGAATCACGGGCGAATCAGGAGCCTCCCCCACCAAGCAAGTGTTTGTAAACAAAACCACGTCAAGAATCCTGTTGTTAATATTCTCAACATGATTAAACTGTCCAAGGAGTAGTAGATTACAGAAATTTTGAAAAGCAGACACACGAACGGAGGGGTCGTTCTGACGACAAGAAGCATATTCAGGCATGTTAAAGTCACCAACTAAGAATGTCTCGAAACCATATTTTATGCACAGGGACTCGAGAGCTTCAAACAAGAGGTAGTAGTCACTAATCGTGTATTGGGAAGTATATAAACAACAAAAACATTAAGCGAGGCCCGATGATCCGAGACTCTAACCCCCACAATGTCAATATTAGAAAGAGCATCAAATCCGCCACAGCCCCTCCGAATATCAAGGCGACGAGTTGCAAAGCGAGCATGCACAGCAAGCAGAACACCATCTCCCCTAGTCTTACAAGAGGAAGAAAAATCCCTATCTGGTCTGTAGACAATATATTGATCATCAAACGGTTCGCTACTATAAATGTCACTATCCAGCCAAGTCTCAGTGAAAGCAAAACAGTCAAGAGGGTATGACTGCGAGTAAACAAAAGAGTAAACATCATTGGTTCGTGTCTGGAGGCCCCTGACGTTTTGATAAAATATGTTAAACTGCCTCCCTGTAGAACAGGCAAAAGAAGAATGATGATTATGTCCAAAGTTTGCGACAGATCTAACAGGTATGTTAGGAGACTGAGTTTCCACCCCGACATGGCATAGTGGTAGTTGCTATTTGATCTGCAGAATCTCTGCTCTCATCGACTGCAGCTTTTGCCTGTAAACCGCACAGTTATGGTCCCAGGCTGCATGATCATAGGCAACTCCAGCCTTTACCTTAGCCGCATTGAAACAGTTCACACAACAAAGAGTAGTAGCCACACAGTTTTTCACAGGATGGTCACCAGAACATTTAGGGCATGTGGTTTTGCCCTTACAGAATTTGGAAGTATGGTGGAAGCCAGAACAGTTAAAACATCGCGTGATATCGATACCATCGTAGACAGAGCAGCGATCATACCCGATAAAACTCTGACCAATATCTAAAGCCGACTTATAAGAAACACAATCAACCTGCAGGACCGCCTGATAAATTCTAGTATTATTTTTAGATGATCAGTAGAGATAAACTTAACAATAGAGTCACCAAAGATGTTTCCATTCTGCAACTTAATGAGTCTTACTAATTCATCCCCCTCGATCTTCTCAGAGAGGCCAACGATACGAATTCGCTGGTGTTGATTCGTAACTTCTTTAACACTATATTCACCAGAAAGACCGCTCTCAGCTAAAGACCTGAATTTTTCCCCATCTTTCCTGGATGAACAGCTAACTATCAAGCCACCTTTAGCAATATTTTTGACTTTAGAAACACAGATATCAGTTGCAGCGGGATTGACATTTCGATACAGATCAGCCTTTGTAGCAGCAGCAGATTGAGTGCCATCCTTAGGTTTTATAAGCACAGAAGCTCCTCTTGCAACAGACTGTGCAAACGTTGGAACACTGCGAACACCAGCATCATGGGAACAATCGACAGACACTGCAGAGCTGGAGAAACCAGGGCTGGTGATGCATCTGACCAGATCTATATTAGAGTTCTTCAATCTGGCTATATCAGCCCTCAATTCACCAATAACCGCTAAGAGCTTGCCTATTTCAGCTGTAAAAACATCCCGGGAGATAAGATTGGAGCTTTCAACACTAAAAGAGGATAGAATGTCATCATCATCGGTCAATCCCGCTGATTGGGAACCAACACCATCACAGTCCTCACAAAAATACCGCATTTTTCTTCTCTTCATTGGCATGCATCTCATCTCTGACTCAGAGAGGCCAGAGCAATCCTTGCATAATAAAGTGCCACACTTATTGCAACAAGCAAATCTCCTCCTTTTCAGCTTGACATTACATTTTTTACAGCTATCCATCTTTAGCAAAGTAAACAGATCATACTGTATATAAAGAGGCAGTAAAAAGCAAAGATAATAATGTCCGTTTGTTTGGATGATAATCCAGCTTATCACAAAGAAAAGAAATTGGCAATGTGAAAATATAAAGGCTAATTCTTTAATATTAAAAGAATACCAAACTTTCTAATGTAAACAAGTTGAATATAATCACAATGGTTCACTTTGGACTATCACATTTCTGTATTAGTTAACAGAATTAATCATATTTATGTTTTTGATAATGATTAAAAAAATCCGAATTTTTAATACCAATTTTTTTTAAATAAAAAAGGATTCATAGATGTGTGTTGTTCATTACGAGTATTATGAAAAAATCACTTGGACCTGGAAATGGCAGGGAATTTGAGTTTTTATTTCTGCTGGGTACCCTGCAGTATACTTTTACACAAATCACGGCTAGTATTTTTTTTTTCAAATAGATTAACAGAATTACCCTTTAGTAAAAGTAGATATAGTAGAGAATTAGAGAGAAATTAATTAATAGACATAAAATATTTTAGTATACTATACCCCTCATCAAATTAGTAAATTTTTGCGATCACATTTCCGGATGCCTAAAGAGAGATATTGTGTGCCCAATATTTAAAAAAAGGCAATGCAGAATTACCTGAAAATTATAGACCAATCTCCGTGTTGCCAATAATCGGAAAGATTGTTGTGAAATGTGTGGCTTCATAAATTAACCTCTTCAAAGCGACAAATAGCTTCACTGACTGCCAGTTTGGTTTTTAAAAAGACAAAAACATATTCTTGGGTATTTTAAGCTTGATATCTGACATAATAGAATCATTTCAGAGGCTTCAGTTAATTCTGTGACTTGAGCAAGGCCTTTGATGCTGTAAATCATAGGACCCTTATTGAAAATCTAAAAAATTATGCCTTGTGCTGTGATAGTGTGGGTCTGATCCACTCATACTTATGTGACAGAACACAACTGTAAGGGTTGCTGGTGTGTCGTCTGCGGAAGATGGAAATATTGGAGTCCCACAAGGATCAGTGTTGGGTCCTATCTTATTTCTAATTTATATCAATGACCTCCAGTGTGCTGATCGTCAGGCTAAATACATCTTTACTGATATAATAATATCTATTGTGGGAAACACCATAGAGAAAGTCACTGAAAGCTTTGCAAGGTCAGTGGCAAGAGCCGAACAATGGTTTGCTAAAAACAGACTGCTTCTAAACCAAGACAAAACAAATCTAGATATTTTTCTATGAGAGATGTCGGTGGTACGAATGTCAGAATAAAGAATGTAAAGTTTCTAGGGGTTCAGGTGGATTAAAAGTTGCATTGGGATACACACATACATAATGTCTGTAGCAAATTAAGCAAAAACCTAGTTCCTCTTCAGAACCTTTCAAGTTGTGTGTCTCAGACAGTGCTTAGCGCTGAATACCACAAGATGTTCCACTCTCATCTGTCATATACTGTTCTGGCATGGAGGCATGTCATTGATATATGCAGGGTGTTTGTACTGCAGTGCAGAGCAGTAAGAATCATTGGAGGACTTGGCAGCCAGGAATTTACTAGCCTGGGTATTCTCACTCTTTCCCCTCAGCATATTCTTGAGAACCTCCGCTTTTGTAAGAAGAATGTTAACTTATATACAAACCATCAGGTTATCCAGAACGATAATACAAAGCAAAGGCACAACATTGTCCTCGCTTCTTGGCGATTGAAGAGGTGTAAAACAGGACTGGGGTATTGGGTAGAGATGTTTGAAATTTCGAACTGTACTTTTGGTTCGAAAATATGTTCGCACTAGCGATGTTGAAGTAGTTTGAAGTTCGAAATATGTAATTCTCCAAAATAATTCGAAGTTCGTTGCACAAAAATACTGCAAAATTTAACTTTACAGGTATTGAATGCTGCCAAAGGTAGCGAAGTTGCGGCCCCGTTAACTCGGTAGTGGCGCTTTAAACTTGTTATCGGTCTCATTGAGTTAATAGCGTAATTTCAGGAGATTTCACTCATGCATGTTTTTGACAGTTGGTGGTACACATTGAGACACTGTGGAGCCATTTAGCAATCACATAATTATTTTTTAATGTATCCTAGCTTCCCAAAACCGTTTAAAGTAACAACATTATGATGGCAGTGTTCGAAGGTGATCGGTAACATACATTTTGAGAATGTATGAGGATTGCGGATTGTCTTTGGAAAACACTGGTTTTAACATGCTTTATTTCACAATGAGCGAAAACAGTTAATTATTCACAATCAGGAGGCAGTATAAATTGTAAGTGGTTATATTAGCATGCTCACTTTGAACCCTCTCAATCTGTTTGCTAAAACTGCCTAGCCAATACCAAACAACAACAACATATTTATAAGAGCTTATCTATAGATCTAGAAATCTAAAAAAGTTTAAAATATTTTTGTATGTTTCATTTACGTTGACCCATCTCCACAACTATCAGCACCAGAAGGCATTTTCACCCAATTAACCTGAAAATTTTGTCGAACCCTTTTTGTAAAAAGAGTGACAATCTTTTACATATAACCAGGTCTGGCACGCAGCGCTGCTTAATAAACTTCCGGCCTATGGTCTACCACCAAAACTCTGTACCTGGACAGCAAATTTCCTCTCCAGCCGGAAACTAAACTGTATCCAATTAATGCAGGAGTCGTTACACGGATGACAGCACCCTCCATTCAAATATACAATATTCTAAGCCTATCTCTTTAGCCCAATTAGATGAGGATCACATACTCATGGAGGGTTCTGTCTCTGGATCTCCAAAAAATATTAGACTGGGGAAGTAGAAATCTTGTACAATTCAACTCCACGAAATCTCAGTCTTGCTTTCTATCTCATAAGACATACACCCATCACAATGAACAACAAAGTTATTCAAAGTAGTGAGTCCTTTTCACTTGTTGGCATTTCTGTGGATCGAAGTTTCAATTGGCACTAACATGTCACATCAATTGCAGAAGCGGGTGCTAAGAAATTAGGTTTCCTCGTCCGGGCTCGCATATACTTACCACCAGCTAATCTCTATACATTATATATTTAACAAATAAGGCCAAACCTCGAATACTGTTCCCACATCTGGGGTGCCGTTGCCGCTTCTACACTCAGACTCCATTCAGAAGAGAGCTATATGTCTCATCGGTGACCCTGCCCTCACCCAAGACTGCCATCCCTTGCTGTTGGTGACCTCTCTCTCTTTTATAGATATCTGCACGGGCACTGCTCAGAGGAGCTTTCTTCCATTGCTGCCCCCAGCAGATCTACCAGGGGAACAGAGCGAATCCACCCTTTTACTGTCCAGGTCACCAGATAGAACATCTTGTTATGCCCACTGTTTTGTCTCGAGCACTTCCAAGTTATGGAATTCCTTGCCGGCACATGTTTTTCCTTCTCCTCCGAACCTACAAACCTTCAAGTCCAGAATTAACAAGTTGCCTCTTTCCTCCTTGTCGACACCCACAGTACGGTAGTATTTAGGTTGTGAGCCCTCGTGGTGTGTTGTTGAAATTTTATATATATATATATATATATATATATATATATATATATATATATATATATATATATATATATATATATATATATATATATATATAATATTGTGCGTTACAATATTCCTAAATTTTGTATTTAAGGAAATGATATATGAACACTGAAGAATTTTTGGTAGTTTGATGTTCGATTCTGAATTTCTAAGAAGTTCGAAGTTTGACTGTGAACTTTAGACATACTGTTTCTGAGGTTCGAAGTTCGAGGCAACACATTTGCTTGGGTTCGTTCATAGTTCGGTTGGAAAAAGACATGGGTTCGCACACCTCTGGTATTGGGCTGCACATTTTTTAAACAGTTTGCGAGATAATATTAAAGTATTAGCAGTCAATGACTTTGAACTTAAGAGGTAGGAAAATCTTAATTGCAAATGCATTTTATAGTTTTAATTAGAGGTGTGCGAAGCTTCGTTATTTCGAACCGAACCTTCGGCTCGAAAATATGTTCGCACTAACGATGTTAAAATAGTTCGAAATATGTAATTCCCTAAAATAGTTCGAAGTTCGTTGCTCAAAAATACTTCAAAACTTAACTTTACAGGCATTTAATGCTGCCAAAGGTAGCGAAGTTGCGGCCCCGTTAACTCTGTAGCGGCGCTTTAAACTCATCAGTCTCATTGAGTCGATAACGTAATTTTAGGAGATTTCACTCATGCATGTGTTTGACAGTTGGTGGGACACATTGAGACACGACGGAGCCATTTAGCAGTCACAGAATTATTTTTCTTATATATCCTAGCCTCCCGACACCTTTTTAGTAACGATATTATGATGGCGTTATTCAAAAGTGATCGGTAACGTAAATTTTCAGAATTTGTGAGGATAATTGCAGATTGACTTTGGAAAACACTAGTTTTAACATGCTTTATTTCACAATGAGCCAAAACTGTTAAATATTCACAATCAGGAGACTGTTCAAATTTTAAGTGGTTATTTTATACCTATCATTCTCACTTTGACCCCTCTCAATCTGTTTACTAAAGCTGCCTGGCCAATACCGACAACAACAACATATTTATAATTGAGTTTATGTATAAATCTAGAAATCGAACAAAGCTTAAAATATTTTTTGTTTTTGTATTTTTAATTTAACGTTGACCCATTTCCACAACGATCAGCACCAGAAGGCATTTTCACCCATTCAACCTGCAAATTTGTCTAACCCTTCCTTTTTGTAAAAAGAATGGGAATCTTTTACATATCAAAGATTGTATGGTACAATATTCCTACATTTTGTATTTAAGGAAATGATATATGTACACTGAAAAATTTTGGGTAGTTTGATGCTTAATTTTGAATTTCTAAGAAGTTCGACTGTGAACCTTAGACATACTATTTCAGAGGTTCGAAGTTCGAGTCAACATATTTGCTTGGGTTCGTTCATAGTTCGGTTTGAACAAAACATGGGTTCCCACACCTCTAGTTTTAATGACTATTTTAGTTTTACATTTTAAATGTAACATTGTGGTATGTTCTAACTATATTTTTATAACTTTTGTTGACGTGTCTAAGACTAAGAATTGTTCTAGGTATACATGGTAGCACATTACTCAGTTTGCTATATATCTACATGAAAACTGTCTTATTAATCTAATATTTTGAAATATATAACTGATATACTTAGTAGGTACATAATTAGTATTTGTCAAATAAATGAGTCTAAAGTGTTTTATTTTAAGAAATTGTGGATATTAAAGGTGAGAATAACTCTTACTTCCGTGAATAAATATATTCTAGGGGTGAATCTGCTATTTCTACTTGTCTCATTAAAAACTTGTCTTAGGAAGATAATTAAAAGCATTACCAAGTAAAATAATTTTAAAAGTAAAAAAAAATGTGACAGTTTATGCCATACTGGAATAAAAAAGGACACAGAACAAGATAGAAAAACAGTTTTCTTATATCACTTATTATTAATGCAAATCTTTTTGCCTCTATATTTCTTTTCTTTGATGCACTGGAAGACACTTTATGATTGAAACCTTTCAACCACCCGTTTATGAAGTTTGTAAATACATGATGGCAAATATTACACAATAAATTATCTTCTGTGAACTGTACATATTGGCATAAAAGTGATTCTGAATTTGTCTTCTGCTTCAACAAATTAATTCTTTTGGAAGTAACATTGAAATGTAAAATGCAGCTTGTGTCTTCAATACTGTACCGAAATCAGTTCTTTTTGATAATAGTATAGCCTTTTATTGTCTCTATAATACAAAAACTCTGGACGCAGCAAGTGCGTTATGGTAGTGAATTTTCATAAAAATGTTTTTAATTGCAAATATGTGTGTTTCCTTTTTAAGAAAGCAGGCATTAATTTTGGTTACCAGTATAACCTATATAGTAAAAACAATGTGCCATGTTTCATAAAAATAACTTTATTGTGTGATAATGTACAAAAATTTCCAAAAGTAAACTTAAAGTGTTCCGGGAAAACTCGTTTCTTGGTCAACCTTATAGGTTAATAGCAAATTGAGCTATTCAAATTTGAAGCATTTAATGAACATTCGCTACCATAACCCACTTGCTGCGTCCCGAATTTCTTTTCTTACAAACATGCATCGCTGAAATATTCAAAAATGCAATAACATAAGGCGTGTTTGATTTAAAAAAAAGAAGAAAATTTGTATCACCAACGACTTATGGGCCATCCTGTGATTGTAGAAATATTTTTTTAAGATGTAGCTCAAGACACCCTATAATTAATATATACAAATTTTCTTCATATCTTGTATAATAACGGATATATTGAGCTTTATTGATTTTTTACGAAAATTCGACAAAAATTATATACCATTAAACGATAAACTCTAAAGCTAAGGCTACTGCCAAGCATCAGAAAAAGGGTCTATTTGAAATGAATTTTCTGGAAACATTTTAGTAAAATGAAGCACAATGACGGTTGAAACTAAGACTTCAGAGTTTGTAAAACATCCTTCTTGATACATTTGATTTCCATATCCCGTATTAGATTCAAGTTCTTTGCCTAAATGTTGCCGATTTTGACGTTTTAAATCGCAACTTTGACGTTTTGAGGAAAACCCCAATTTATTTTTCTTTAAATGCCTATAACTTTTTTGTCTTTTGACCTACATAGCTAAATTTTGGTAGGTAGCTTACCTATAAGGATATTAACTAGCGTACCAAATTTGGTTGCCCTTACTTTGTTAATTCCGGAGATATAAATTTTTTTCGAAAGAAAACACAAAATTTTCCGGGAAAACCTGGGCAGATTTTCTTGGCTAACGAACTTATCCAAGCCATTTGTAAAAGGAATTTTTCCACCAAATTTAGTCAAAATCGGCCTATTATTTTTTGAGTTATCGGTGTGATACATATATATATATATATATATATATATATATATATATATATATATATATATATATATATATATATATATAAATATATATAAATATATATATATATATATATATATATATATATATATATATATATATATATATATATATATATATATATATATATATATATATATATATATATATATAAACATATAAAAATTGAAACTGACCCCGGATATGTGTTCTAGGGGGCCTAGTTCGCGGTCATTTGAAGAAATGTTTTCAAAATTCAAAAGTCGGGATCTCCTCATTAGTGAATTTTTTTTAAGAAAATTCACTAAAACTATATCGTCAATCCATGTTATAGTTATTGTTTAATATTAACTATTAGGCGAATTTGTAAAAAAAAATCGCTGGTAGCAAAAGGAAACCTAAAAACTCATACATTTCGGAAACCTAAAATCTTTATTTTGTTTATCTTATTATATGTAATTTTTCGTGATATTTTCTCTGTGTGTTGTTGTTTTATGATTTTCCATATTATTTTTGTCTTATTATCAAAACCATTTTATTTTTATTTAGTTTATCAAAATTTTTGCCTTGTTGAGGACTTTTTTAGAAGTTTCCCGCTAAAACAAGACACATGCATGATATTGATGTTAATTGCACTTGTTGATATTAAATCCATACGTAAACATTTAATATAACTTTATTACTTGACTAACTGAATAAACTTTATGATACATTTAACTATAATACACTTTATGATATAATAACAATTACAACAGTACACGAGTACATAGCAGATAACTGACCGAGCGTGGAGGACGTGTGTTCACTGTAGCGTTGGTAGAGAAGAGCGAGAGAGAGATCGCCTGGTGTATCTTATATGCCGTAGTTCTTGACAGCTGGCTGTCGCATAAGGTAACGCAACGTTTAACTGTCCAGAGTATTTATGCAGAAACATAGAGTAGTGTTGACGGAAACACTGCGGTCGGAACCACCGCCACACATGAAATATTTAAAAATGGACAATAGTCATCCACTTTGAAACATTCAATTTCAACTCTTATGTAATGTTTCTGAAATGTTCGTCTCAACGTGATAATGTGACAGAATCATGGAACCTTTCAATGATGAATATTATTGAGGATTGAAAACATTGGGCATAATCGTCCAGTAATGTTTCGGAAAAAATACGCGCGGTTAAGCTACTGACAGATATACCAGCAAACACGCAACCATCGGCCGTCTGCCGGGATAATGCTGTCTGTGTTGGTTTAGCAACAGCAACGGCGAAACGGCGCCTTACCCGTTACCTTATTGGCGTTGGCAAAATTCAAATAATATTTACAGTATTCCGCACTAGCCAACCAATGTTGGCTATGCGGTGAGAATTATCGCTTTTTCACAGTACCGGCAAAACGCTGGAGAAGTGCAGTGTAGCCTTATTAGTCCTCGTCTGCTCGTCTATCATCGTGAGCCGATAGTGTTGGTGCATGGCCAGACTGCTAGCACAAAAGCAAACAAAATTATAACAACATGGCGTATGTTTATGTGCTATATAGTGCTGTGTGTTTGAAGCTTAATAAATGTAAAAGTATAAATGATAAAAGGCAAGAAATTGTCTGTCGCAAGGCAATAGGTAAGTTAATCATTTTTTAATTTATTTATAGTCTTATTGCATTATGTTAAATGTAGTATTATCACAGTATGCAAATCATGAGCACTTGAATGTATAGTTTGTTTCTAAATCACGCAGATATAGGTAACTGATTTTGTGTGTCAGCTCTTGTATCATTCTTCATTCTTCCTTCATAATTAAGGGAAGGGAGTAAGATTATTCAGAGTGGGTCAATATTTGATTAATTCGATATAGCTAGTATAACTACGCCTTGACCAACATTATTAAACTTATTATTTGTAAATATTGCGCCGTGGAAAAATGAACAGTTTTCATTAATAAAATGTATGTTTTCAGGAACAGTGAGCAAGACCCCTTTGTGTAAAGATGTCAGGAACAAAGTTTGCCCTCGTAATGCAGGATATAGTGAAGAATGTAGGAGACAAAAATATGTGTTAGGAAAAATATTGTAAGCTACCTAATTCTGATATATAACTCAAGTGCTAGATGAAATGTTTTAAATAGTTTACAGTTGTAAAAGATAATACATCCTCAGATGACGCTAACCTTGTGAAAGTGTCGTCAAATCTTAAAAATTGTGTTGTGGTGAATTGGGTTCGCCAAAAGTGTACCTGACAGTGCTCATCACAGGTTAAAATATTCACGTGTAAAGGTTACCTTGGATGAAATTTCAAATCTCAATTAGTGGATAAACCAGATGGACACAACGTCTCTAGAAAGGGTCATCTTAGGGAATTGTTCTTGCAGTCAAGTGTACACACTCGCAAATATTCACTCGTTTTTATTTTTTAGAGATAAATATTATACAGGTTGTGTTTCATCTTTTAGTTAATTTTCTTAGTATAAAATTCACTAATGGGGAGATTCCGATTTTTGAATTTTGAAAACATTTTCTCAAAGAAGCGCGAACTAGGACCCCTAGAACCCATATCCAGGGTCAGTTTCAATTTTTATATGTTTATATATATATATATATATATATATATATATATATATATATATATATATATATATATATATATATATATATATATATATATATATATATATATATATATATATATATATATATGTACCATACCGATAACTCAAAAAATAATAGGCTGATTTTGACCAAATTTGGTGAGTACCTTCCTTTCTCAAGTGGCTTGGATAAGTTCGTTAGCCAGTACAAATCGGTTTTCCCGGAAAATTTTGCGTTTTCTTTCGGAAAAAAATTATATCTCCGGAAATAATAAAGCTGTGGTTATCAAATTTGGTGCACAAGTTTATGACATTAAAATGAAACTATATACTAAAACTCTGGACGCAGCAAGTGCGTTATGGTAGTGAATTTTCATAAAAATGTTTTTATTGCAAATATGTGTGTTTTCTTTTTAAGAAAGCAGGCATCAATTTTGGTTACCAGTATAACCTATATAGTAAAAGCAATGTGCCATGTTTCATAAAAATAACTTTATTGTGTGAAAATGTACCAAGATTTCCAAACGTAGACTTAAAGTGTTCCCGGAAAAACTCGTTTCTTGGTCAACCTTATAGGTTAATAGCAAATTAGACTATTCAAATATGAAGCATTTGATCAAAGTTCGCTACCATAACGCACTTGCTGCAGAATTTCTTTTCTTACAAACATGCATTATATTTCGATGGAAAATGCAATAACATAAGGCGTGTTTGATTAAAAAAAAAAGAAACCTGAAAAATGACTTATGGGCCATCCTGTGATTGTAGAAATATTTTTTTTAAATGTAGCTCAAGATACCCTATAATTAATATATACAAATTTTTTTCAAATCTTGTATAATAACGGATATATTGAGCTTTATTGATTTTTTATGAAAATTTGACAAAAATTATATACCATTAAACGATAAACTCTATAGCTAAGGCTACTGCCAAGCATCAGGGAAAGCGTCTATTTCAAATGAATTTTCTGGAAACATTTTAGTAAAATGAAGGACAATGACGGTTGAAACTAAGACTTCAGTGTTTGTAAAACATCCTTCTTGAGACATTTGATTTCCATAGCCCGTATTAGTTTCAAGTTATTTGCGAAAATGTTGCCGATTTTGACGTTTTAAGTCACAACTTTGACGTTTTGAGGAAAACCCCAATTTATTTTTCTTTAAATGCCTATAACTTTTTTGTCTTTTGACATACAGAGCTAAATTTTGGTAGGTGACTTACATATAAGGACATAAACCCGCGTACCAAATTTGGTTGCCCTTACTTTGTTAATTCGGGAGATATAATTTTTTTTCGAAAGAAAACACAAAATTTTCCGGGAAAACCTGGGCAGATTTTCCTGGCTAACGAACTTATCCAAGCCATTTGCAAAAGGAATTTATTCACCAAATCTAATCAAAATCGGCCCATTATTTTTTGAGTTATCGGTGTGATACATATATATATATAAATATATATATATATATATATATATATATATATATATATATATATATATATATATATATATATAATATATATATATATAAACATATAAAAATTCAAACTGACCCCGGATATGTGTTCTGGGGGGCCTAATTAGCGCTCATTTGAAGAAATTTTTTCAAAATTCAAAAGTCGAGATCTCCTCATTAGTGAATTTTTTTAAGAAAATTCACTAATACATTTCTATGATACAGGAAAAAAAGTTATAAAAATATTTGGTGCTAGATCATTTCTATGAAAATTCACTACCATAACGCACTTTCTGCGTCCAGAATTTGTTAAGTTTGTTTATGGGAGTGCCTTGTGCTGAGTTCACATGGATATTCAGACCATAAGAAAGTATAGGTACCTACTAAAATATTTATCTTCACCTATATTATTAATTATAAATGGATTCCCGAATATTGTTTCATTTATGAGTTTGTTTATTGATATTTTATTTGGCAATGTTAATTTTAACACATTTATTTGTACTTTACTTATTGTTAATTAATTGCAAAAGTAATCATTTTATTTTTATGACATTAAAACGTCTAATACATATATAGGTACTTGTTTTTTATTTCATTTTTTCTATGTCCTATAATATATGAAAACCGTGAAATCTTTCAATATTCTGGTTTATTTTATGTAATAATATAATCTAGCTATACGAAATTGAATATCAATGAAAATAATGATCTCTGTTCCTTATGTATACTTATTCCTAAATCATGTTAATCAGTATCGGACTATTATATATATATATATATATATATATATATATATATATATATATATATATATATATATATATATATATATATATATACAAGGTCGGGCATAATGGAGGGGCGTTTTAGAGCGGTTAGTACACGTGAACGTGTGGGGGTAGAGTGCCGCGGTTGACATCGTTCGATTCAGGCAAGCTTACCGTTTGTTAGTCACAATGGTTATCTGGACAAGAGAACATCGCGCGTTCGCAGTTGAGGAGTATTTAAAATCCGGCGAGTCCGTTATTGTTGTGCAGAGGCGCTTTCGTCGACGCTTCAATATCGGTCGTAACGGTTCAGTTCCTAAACGTGACTCAATCAACAGGTGGGTACAGAATTTTAGAAGGACGGCATCAGCAATTAATCCAAAACCTAAAGGCAGTCCCCGAAGTGTAAGGACACCAGCTGCCATAGAAAGGGTGAGACAAGCAGTCCACACAAGTCCACAGCGTTCTGTCCGAAAACGGGCTGCAGCAGTTCGAATGAGTAGTCGAACACTTCGCAGGATTTTACACAAAGACCTTAACTTTCACCCCTATAAGCTAATGGTTGTCCAACAACTGAATGAAGGAGATTTTGCTCAACGCCAGCTATTCGCTGAAAGAATGCAAATGATTTTTGCGGATGAAAATGAACCTGTAATAATGGTGAGCGGTGAGGCTCATTTTTATTTGTGCGGTTCTGTTAACAAGCAGAACTGCCGATATTGGGCAGCAGAAAACCCCCGTGAACTGCATCAACGCCCACTTCACAGTGAAAAAGTCACCGTTTGGTGTGCCGTGAGCCGTCTTGGAGTAATCGGCCCTTATTTCTTCGAGGATGCACAAGGAGCAACCGCAACTGTAAACTCCGTGTGGTACATTGCTATGTTAGAAAACTTTTTCATCCCAGAATTGCGACAACGAGGAATCGATACAAGAAATGGTTGGTTCCAACAAGACGGTGCCACGGCACATACAGCCAGAGCCTCCTTGGAAGCTGTGCATCGCATTTTCCCTGGACACGTAATCTTCCGCTTCGGTGATGTGCCATGCCCCCCCCCCCCCGTTCCCCTGATCACTCAGCTGCTGATTATTTTTTATGGGGATACCTAAAAGCAAAAGTTTATGCCGATAAGCCACGAAATCTGCAAGAGTTGAAAGAACCAATCACAGCACAAATTAGGGCAATTGACATCGACTTGTGTGCGAGGGTGATGAGGAACTTTGAGGAACGACTACAGCAGTGCATTGCTGAAAACGGTCGTCATCTGCCTGACATTATTTTCAAAACATAATTTCACATTTTAGTTGTTAAATGGCCCCTCCATTATGCCCCACCCTGTATATATATATATATATATATATATATATATATATATATATATATATATATATATATATATATATATATATATATATATATATATATATATATATATATATATATATATATATATATATATATATATATATATATATATATATATATATATATATATATATATATGTATATATATATATATATCAATAAGTAATGTGTCATGGCAGAGTAGTGCTGGTGCTTCATAGTAGAAGTAGTGGGCCACCTAAAATTGAGCACCTGATATAAGTGCCTGAGAAATGCAGATTTGATATTGAAATCAAGTAACTCTGCAGCACTGGTAACGTGCATGACCAGTAATGTATGTGCTGGCTAACAGACCGTTGGCCGGCTGCTGGCCGGAGTTTCCTATAGTTACCGGCCCAGCATTGTATTCAAGCACTTCTCCAGCAATGCAAGTGCCGTGTACCGGCTATGACGCCAATACTGGGCCAGTATTAAAGGTTAGCTGGGCCCAACAAACACGCAACAATCGGCCGTCTGCCGGGATAATGCCGTCTGCGCTGGTTCACTAACGGCAACGACGAAAAGGCGCTTTACCCTTACCTTATTGGCGTTGGCAAAATGCAAATAATATTTACGGTATTCCGCAGTACCTAACCAATGTTGACTATGCGGTGAGAATTATCGCTTTTTCATAGTACCGGCAAAACGCTGGACAAGTGCAGGGTAGCCATAATAGCCCTCGTCTGCTCGTCTATTATCGTGAGCCGATAGTGTTGGCACATGTCCATGGCGCTAGCACAAAAGAAAACCTTAAAACTAAAACAACATGGCGTATTTTTATGTGTTGTAGTGCTGTGTGATGTGTGTTTGAGCTGAGTTAAAGTAAAATGATAAATGATAAAACGCAAGAAATTATCTGTCGCAAGGCAATAGGTAAGTTAATCACGTTTTAATTTATTATAGTATTATCGTATTATATTAAATGTAGTATTCTCACAGTATGCAAATCATAAGCACTTGAATGTATAGTTTGTAAATCACGCAAACATTGGTAACTGATTTTGTGTGTCAGCTCTTGTATTATTCACCATTCTTCCTACATAATTAAGGGAAGGAAGTAACATTATTGAGATTGATTAATTCAATATAACTAGTATTACGCCTTGACCAACATTATTAAACTTTTGTTTGTAAATGTTGCGTTGTGGAAAAATCGAACATTTTTCGTTGATATAGTGTCTGATTTTCAGGAACAGTGAGCAAGAACCCTTTGTGTGAAGATGCCAGACAACAAAAAGGTGACTAATTAAAGTTTTGCCTTCGTAATGCAGCAGACAGTGAAGAATATAGGAGACAAAAATATGTTTTCGGAAAAATATTATAAGCTAAGCCTGAAATGTAACGCAAGTGCTAGATGAAATGTTTTAAGTGGTTTACAGTTGTAAAAGATAATACATCCTCTGATGACGGTAACCTTGTTAGTGAAAGGATCGCAAAATCTTTAAAATTGTGCTGTTGTGACTTGGGATCTTTAAAAGTGTACCTATCAGTACACATCACAGTTTAAAATATGCACTTAGTGTTCACCTTCGATGAAATTTCAAATCTTAATTAGTGGACAAACCAGATGGACACAGCGTCTCTTAAAAAGACATCTTAGGGAATTGTTCGTGCATCCAAGTGTACATACTCGCAAATATTCACTTGTTATTATTTTCACCAATTATTAGCGATAAATATTATACAGGTCGTGTTTCATATCTTTAAGTTTGTTTATGCGAGTGTATATGTACCTACTACAATATTAATATTCACTTATATTGTTAATTAAATGGATTCTCAAATTATTGTTTCATTTATGAGTTTGTTTATTGATATTTTATTTGGCATTCTTGTTAATTTTGACACATTTATACTTTATTTATTGTTAATTGCAAAAGTTTTATTTTTATGACATTAAAACGTCTAATACATATAGGTACTTGGTTTTTATTTCATTTTTTCAATGTCCTATAATATGAGAAAACCGTTTCAATATTCTGATTTATTTTATGTAATAATATAATCTAGCTCTACAAAATCGAATATCGATGAAAATAATGATCTGTATTGATGGGTTATATTTATAAAACCAATATCGTTTAACAATTTGATAGGTTCCTTATGTATACTTATTCCTAAATCATGTTGATCAGTATTGAACTATTTAAAAACCCATCAGTGGAGGGTTTTACGAGGAAGAACTACAAAATACTAAACAAACAGATATCTATCTGGTTGAACGCATCTTGAGGAAGAAAGGCAGGAGACTATGTAAAATGGTTGGGTTTTGATAAGTCTCATAATTCTTGGATAAATTCAGATGATGTTAAATAAGCTTACTTAATTTAATGTATTAGTGTACTTAGAATAAAATAAAAGTCGTTGTTAAAATTAATGTGTGTTTTATTTTTCCATATGACATATATTATAATTAAGCCAAGTGAACAATTACAATTTATGTCGTAAATCAATAATATCCTGAATAAACTTCTCCTGCGGTACATCTGCTATAAGTAGATCGTTTCTCTTCGCCTTGAGGTATCCGATTTCGGCCTTTATTCTGTTAAAGAGATTTACAGAATTTGGATCATACAACATGTTTAGAACTACTTCGGAATCAGGGTGTTTATTTTTCAAGTTCTTGACAGCTCTTTTAAAACTTTTCTTCTGAGTCCTTACAGCATGATATGGATAGTTAGCATCCTTCTCATTTCTTGAAAGTAAACCAAAAACACAAAGTTTTCCAGGGTTGCTTGGTTTTGAAGATATATCTTCAAGATGTTCTGTGATTTTAGCGGTTGTTTCTCGCATGCGCTGCACTTCATCATCTATCTCCATTAATTTCACTTCAATTTCTTTAAGGTTATCCTTGTATTTTTGATTCACTTACGAAAAAATAAAAAATAATTTGGCTGCACTTTTCATAGAAACGATTGGATATCCAACAAGCCAAATTTAATATTCAATCTTTGCAGACATATATACCAGATATCAAGTTGTTTTCAGCTTGTCTTCCACCAAAGCCCACCAAGTATGTAGCAGTTGTTGGTGTTAATTGAGATGTTGCATCCGCTTCTAGGGGGCCAGTATGCCGGCCCACTGGAGATGACTCTAAGTGGGCTCCTTCGGTTGGAATATTTAGGGTATCGGTATTCCGATACCCCAAATATTCGTTAAGCCGACTGTTGTAATAGGCAACCAACTCTTTAGTTTTCTTATTTTCCAACCAATGTCTGAATCTTTTCTCACCACTCTTACACAATTTTGTCGCATTGAAATAACCAGTGTTCTTATCGATAATAACTTGAAAGTCTCCAAATAGACCATACCAGAAATTGTCTTTAATTTGCTGATAACACACATCACTTATTGTAGCCATTTTAAACACACTACTAAATACTTAGATACTTAAGAGCAGACTGACGCACGTCTTACTTCTAAGACAACTAAATTTTGAATGAGCTTACGAATGTGTACGACAATTTATAGATGTTGACACTACTCTACGGCTATGGAGCACATACAAACCAAACAATTCTAGATTCATTTTAATTTGATTATGCTTAGCTAAAGCAGCTTCAATCAGATGAAACACTTTATGTCTTATTGTTTCCATAAACTGTTTAATATCAATACCTTTTTCGTATATACGATAGGTAGCCTTTCTATTTTTAAAAGCTTGAGTTAACATATGCACTTGTTCAACTTGCCATGGTTCACATATTTTTTATTTGTGAGCTTCACTGTGCAAATGCCCAGAAAATACATTCTTTTTCACTTGTAACGAGCATGATTCGCAGTATTTCATCTTAACTATAGGTGCTTAACTAATGAATAAAACACACGTGTTTAGTTTATATATATATATATATATATATATATATATATATATATATATATATATATATATATATATATATATATATAACAACCATATTTCCGATATATATCTTTAATTACAGTGTTATATTTAAAACAAAAGTAGATCAACATAAATATAGTTAGATATACAGAAAAAACAGTTGATATGAACATATAGAAATATAATATGAAGTGAACCGATATGAATCAGTTAATATGAGGGTTCTCCAATCAGATGTCTCATCACGGGTACCGTTATCAAAGAGGAACCTAAGTTTATAGCGCACCATATCACTCTTAATTTTGGATATGTTGTATGTCGAAACTTCAAGCATCTCATCGTTGTTTAGGTATGTTGCTGGAAGACTAACCCATTTCATACAGTTATCGTCATCGAAACAAATTCCCACTTCTGTAACATTTGGTGGTTTATAGATATAAAACATGTTTTGACTTAGGGCAGTCAGGATGATGAAACCTGCTTTAAAATGGGTCATTGTATATCATGTGTATTTCTTTAAAACGATCAAGTACTCGCTTCTTTGTAAAGTGTAAGCACTCTAACATACTAACTCGGAATGATGATTCATAGCCTTTTAACATGACTTTTATAAGTTTTACAACCTCCTCGTCAAACGGTAGCTCCTTCTTATTAACACATTTGAGAACATCAGCAACACAATAGAGGAAATCACTAAGTCGACTATCAAAGTTCAAATCGGTTAGAAACTTCAGTGGCCAAGTGGAGGAAGTGGAGGGCCCAGAAGGAACCATCTATACCTACTAGTCCATACGTTTTTAAAAGGCTGTTAAAGAAATTGATACGTCTTTTAATGTGAGCATTTTTTGTGAAGTAATGTTATTTAAATTTAAGTAAAATAATAAAACAGACAGACACAGTAATTTGCTTTCGCTTTTATTCAGGATTCACAATGATTAAAATTTATTACAAATTATATAATTTCTCTATACAAACATTCTCTTTTTATAAAGGATTTGTTTGTTGGATATGTTAAACTATACACAGGTATAAATATTTTGATCACAAAGTTGTAAAAATAATTATATACATTCAGTTTTTCTCGATTGTTTAAGATGAATAAATTAAAAGGAAGAGTTCCATTATTTGACTAATTTGGTTATACATCATGGAAGGTCAAGGTTCTAGATACATAAATATGTTGAAATGTTATCACAGTATAAATTACATATTAACAGATGCAGTAATGACAAAAAAAAGTCGTTATAATTGTATGTTGGCACATAACAAAATATTTCACTTCTTCAGCTTTTTGTATTAGGAAATAAAGACGCCAAGTGTAATAAAAGTTGTTCTGACGCAGTAGGTGAGTCTAGAGAACCTGAAAATATAATGATTTAACACAACTTACCCCTATACTAATTAGATCCCCAGAGAGGGATACGATTTTAAAGTTCCTAAAAAAATTTGCATAAAACGTAATATATTGGAAATCGTTAGATGTATAAGCCCCAAACGTGGCACATAGGATACTTTTGTAGCAAGTTTTTATCAACAACAACTCAAGCTCAATTAAGCTTCTGCAAGTTATTGATCAAGGGCAAGTTTATGAAAAAAATATTTAGTTTTATTTTTTTATTTAAAGAAAAATTGGTGCCTCAACATTAATCGTCACTTGCACCATTTTGTTTGTTTTCTGGTTATTTAGGTAATCTCACAAAAGATAATACCATTTAGTGCAAACACAAAGTTCACGATGTATTTTACTTTTATTTTTGAGAAAAACTTGATCAATGAAGAAGCATGGTCTGAATTTTAAATAGTTTTTTTAAAATAACACCAGACTTTAGCGAATTTTATTGTAAAAAATCGCTTAGACGAGATTAGGTACAACTTTGAAATTACTAATTTTTTTCAAAGCGGCACGAATTAGAATTTATAGTACCCACAACCAACGTCCATTTCAATGTTATATGTTTAAATATATAGAATGACGCATTAGTATGAAAAAACCCGATATTTTCATTATAAACACAATAAAAAAATAGGTAACTAAATTGTTTTATATTTTTAGGGCAAACCAAATGTACGTTTTTTCAATAGAGCATACCTTATATACTATTAGTTCATATATTATTGATTCGGATCATTTTTTCTACACAACAAACTTAAGACTTTGTTATATTAGACGCAGGGTACTTCAAAAGTTATGGACATTTTTGTATATAAATCGTAATAAAATAAGTATCCAATATTTTGATTAACATTAAAAACTGTCATTTTTTAAAATATTCAAACAACAAAAGTGACACGAACAAATAAAAGAAAAAGACGTACAAGCTAACAAATTTAAACAAAGAAGTTTAAAGCGTTTGAAATATACATAATCAGAAATCTTAAAGTATTAAGAAAAATATTAAAGCACTATTTTCCCTACAAACCACATTTAGTTTTTTACCTCTTTGAAGACGATTTTGATCACAGGTTGCAATTGTTTTTTTCAGACGAAGCTACATTTATGTTAAATGGTTCTGTAAACAGGCATAACTGTAGATACTGGAACCTTGCCAACCCTCATGTTAATTTGGAAATTCACACCCATTTGCAAAAAAACATAATGTTTGGTGTGAAATATTGGACGAAAAAGTCATCAGATTGTTCTTTATATATGATACATTGGCATTTGTGGGTTACTTGGAACTATTACAAAATCAAGTTGCATCTAAAATAAAAGAGAATAAACTAAATCCAATAAATCTGCAAGACTTGCCCCAAGATATCTGGTATCAACAAAATGGTGCTCCACCCCATTTCGGTCAGCAAGTTCGTGTATTCTTCAATCACAGTTTCCCAGCGCAATTGATTGGACGAAGGGGTCTGATTCAGTGATCTCCTAGACCTCCAAATATGGTTCCAATGGACTTTTTCCTTTGGGGATATTCTAAAGTGCATTGTACTCGTAATAGGTCAACAACACTAGATGAATTAGAACCTCGAATTAGAATTGCCACTTAAAACATTGCTTTTGCATATCTGCAGAATGAATTGGGCGCTTTCTTTAATAGACTATGATATTGTCAAGAAGTGAATGGAAACAATTTGGGCAGTTATTGTGATTTTCTTTAATTTTGTAACAGAATTTTTAAAATTTGTGCAATTAACTTGCAGTATTGGTTCAATTTTTTAATTTTCTCAGTTTTTGCAGAATAACCAAACCTTATGATATATACCGTATTGTATTTCTAAATCTGTTACCTAGCAAATGATACTAAAGTAAACTTAGGTTGCCATTAAAACAATCAAGATGGCGGCCTCTGACAAGCACCAGTCGCACAGAACAAAATTAAACTCATTAAAATATGGGTATTTATGTATAATTTTAACGCCACCAAATGTCAAATCTAAATGTCAAACTGTTTCTGCATAATCATATTTGGTGCAATCCTATTTAAGCACCTTGTATAAAATTTTCGTGTGTGTGTATAGTTTTGTCAGTATTCTTAATATTAAAAAAATACAGATAATTTGAGTTTGTTATGACACGTATTGTGTACTTGAGTAGTACACTTTTAATACAATACATTTAGAGGGGTGGCATCTCGATAAGGGTAAATTTTTGGATATGGGTAGGCCGGGTAAAATTATTTGTTTTGGTTTTAAAAATACGTTTCTCATCATATACTTCTTAGTGAATTTTCTTAAAAAACGTCACCAACGAGATCCCGACTTTTGAATTTAGAAAAATTTAATTTAAATGAGCGCGAACTAGGTCCCCTAAAACCCATATCCAGGGTCAGTTTATATATATATATATATATATATATATATATATATATATATATATATATATATATATATATATATACATGTGTGTGTCACACTGATAACTCAAAAAATGATGGGCCGATTTTGGTCAAATTTGGTACGTGTCTTCCTTTTTCAAGTGGCTTGGGTAAGTTTGTTAGCCAGGGTAATCGGCCCAGGTTTTCGCGGAAAAGTTTGTGTTTTCTTTCGGAAATTTTTTATGTCTCCGGAAACAACAAAGTAAGGACAAACGCGTGTATTATAAAAAGTGAACCAAAATTTAGGTTTGTAAGTTAAAAGACAACAAAATTATAGGCATTCAAAAAAAAAAAGGATTGGGGTGTTCTTCAAAACGCCGAAGTGGCGATTTGAAACGTCAAAATTGGCAACGTTTAGGGAAATAACCTGAAACAAATACGGGTTATGTAAAAATAATGTCGCAAGAAGACTGTTCCGCAAACCATTAAGTTTCAGCTTCAACCGTCATTGTCATTCATTTTACTAAAATGGTTCCAGAAAATTCATTTCAAATCGACCCTGTCTCTGATGCTTTGGCAGTAGCTTCAGTTTATGGTTTAACGATCTATAATTGTTAGCTAATTTTCCTAGAAAAAATTCGTTAATGAGGAGACCGCGACTTCTAATTTTAAAAAGATTTCCTCAAATTAGTGCAAACTAGGCCCCCTAGAATCCATATCAGAGTTTAGTTTCAGTTTTTATCTGTTTACATATATACAGGGTGACGCATTGCTACGGTAGAGCTCAATATAATTGTTATTATACAAGATACGAGAAAAAAATGTATACGTTAATTATAGGGTGTCTTGAGCTACATATTATAAAATTATTTTGACAATTACAGTGTGACCCATAAGTCGTTGGTGATCTCTACAATTGTTTTCTCGAACACACTTTTATTATTGCATTTTAGTGAATTTTCGTAGAAAAAATTCACTAATAGGGAGATCCCGACTTTTGAATTTTGAAAAAATTTTGCAAATGAGCGCGAACTAGGACCCCTAGAACCCATATCCGGAGTCACTTTCAATTTTTTATATATATATATATATATATATATATATATATATATATATATATATATATATATATATATATATATATATATATATATATATATAATGTATCACACCGATAACTCAAAAAATAATGGGCCGATTTTGGTAAAATTTGACACGTACCTTCCTTTTGTAAGTGGCTTGGACAAGTTTGTTAGTCAGGAAAATCGGACGAGGTTCGCCGCAAAAATATTGAGTTTTTATTCAAAAAAATGTTTTAGCTCAAAAAATAAAAAGATATGATAACCAAATTTGGTAGGTAAGTTTACGATATAAAAAGTAAACTATACACCAAAATTTAGATTTATATGTTACAAGGAAAAAAGTTATAATACAATTTTTCGGTGTCAGATCATTTCTATGAAAATTCACTCCCATAACGCACTTGTTGCGTCCATGATTTTTGCATTTTTTTAAATCGAAATATGATGCATGTTTGTAAGAAAAAAATGAAGAAGCAGTAAGTGCGTTTTGGTAGCGGATTTTCATTAAGCGCTTAAAATTTCAATAATTTGCTATTGACCTAAGTCTCGTTGGCTCGGAAACCAGTTTCCTCGGAAACATTTAAAGTTTATTGTCGGAAAACATTTGTACATTATTTCTACTATTTAGTTTATACTGGTAACCAAATTGATGCCTGCTTGCATTGAAGAGACATTTGCTATTAAAAACATTTTTATGAAATTCACTTCCATAACGCACTTCTTGCGTCCAGACTTTCAAAATACGTTTTCAGTCAAGATGGGGTGCAATTTTTCAGACAATATTGATTTACCGAAAAAACGTAATTTTATAAGTATAAAAGACCATAGTAAAGCAATACAGGTGGCGTGTGTAGAAAAAATAGGGACAAATGTATGACATTATACACCAGAAAAATGATGTGAATATTGTCATATTTCTGATGGTTATACGTTTTTTTTTAATTTGAGGTTTTGGTGTTGAAACATTCACAAGTTATTTAGGAATTTGTATTTAGAGAGGTCCCTTTGAAACGTAGTGTTTCGTAAGTAGTGCATTTTTTGATATAAGTAAGTTGATTTCAATCAATTTATTTTTGTTTAGAAAACTATGGTAGGGCGTTGTTAACTTATAAATATGCTTGGCATGCGGTTTACATTAAGTTTAGGTTCATTGTCATAACTGCATTTGTTATTTTATACTGTGTGATTATATATTTTACTAGAGGGAACATCCTATAGGAGTCGTTCACATTCTTCACTGATTACAGTGTCGTCATCTTCTTCAGAGTCTGTACATATGTCATCCTCATCACCTGACCAATGGTCAAACTCTTCCTTGTGATGTTCTAGTGCCATCAATGAGGGGAAGAGGCTATCACAAGCTGAGCATCTGAAACAAAAGGAAGCAAAAGTCAAATTTGTTTTTTACAACAAAATAGGATAACGTATAGCATTATTTATGCTGGTTAGTTTATTTCAACAGCACCCAACCTTTTTACATGCTTGGTCTGACACTCAGCTTTCACACATGTGCAGCGCACACCGTAAGTTTTTATTGAGGGCGGATGGACTGTACTGTGTGTACATGGAAGCCTAGAACCGTCCCTATTGTCGCGCTATTGTCCACTGTATTAGATGGCCGGGCTTGCCTTAAGGACGACTTGTTGGAGCGCAGGTATGGCATATCAAAGAAGGACGAACCCGGTCTGTGTCTCCTGCTACACACACACACACACACACACACAAATATATATATATATATATATATATATATATATATATATATATATATAAGTTTTTCATACAAAAATGTCCAAATAACTCCAGAAGTTGGCCTCTGCCTTCATTTTTATTGTGATTTTCGTCATCCACGCCCTAAAACACGTCTATATACAAAATTTCATAAAAATCGAACACGCGCCCCGAAAGTAAATCTTTACCAAAAAAATATTTTAAAATGTAAATCTCCCCTTTTTCCTGATTTACCGAAATAACATATAACAGCAAATCATTATTATTATATAAGTTTATATTTTAGAATTAGAAATTTGTAAATGGCTTCACTTCTATCGTCTGGTGATAAGCACACTGGTTTTTTTATCTTTAAAATTCCAATAGTTCTTCTTAGAATAGGGAACTTTTTTTAGGTTACATCCGCATCATATTGTGCTACACTAAACTTTGACTGTCGGAGACTATGAGAGAAGGTTGGACTACTGTTATTCGTTATTAAATATGATAGCGAAAGACAAAAACCTGCATTTCCTGGATTTTTTGACGGATGAAGCAACATTCCATAATAACGGAGAAATCAATTCGCACAATATGCATTATTGGTCAGCAAGTAATTCATTGGATGCACGTGTTGCAGTATCAAGGAAGGTAGAGACTGAATATTTGGTGCGGCATTTTAGGCCCAGGTCCATTTATATTTGATGAACTTCTTAATGAACAAACATATTTAAATTGTTTGCACAATCATTTACCAGTCTTTCTACAAAATGTGGCGTTGGGAACCATAATAAGAATGTTTTTCCAACATGATGGCTGTCCGGGCCATTTCGCTATAAATGAGCGTAGATTTCTTGATCGGGCACTTCCTGATAGGTGGATTGGAAGTGGTAGCCTATTTCCATGGCCCGCAAGATACTGCTCATATCCATAAGTTTAGGAACAATATGTTGTCTACATGTTTGTTACAGGTCACCTGGTTTCTTGATGTCTTGATTTCGACCTCTGTGACAGATTGAAACATCTTGTTTTTCCATGCGACCTACAAGAGAGAATATAATTCAGCGAATTACAGACGTTATTCGCAGCGTCTCTAAAGCGGAAGTGGAAACGGCTATCTTGTCAACCAGAGAAATGTTGGAACTGTCTGTTGAAAACGACCGACGTTATTTTGAACATTTGGGACGTCATTGATCATCAGATCCTCTGCAAAGCTTACTTAACTTTCAAATATATCGAACTAATGGATTATGATAAAAGTGTTAATAATGAATTCTTTTAATATCTTTGAATTATTAGTTAAAATAGGAGAAGGTCATGAAATTGAGCATTATAATGTGCAGACATTTATAAATCTGAGTTATAGCTTACAAAATCGGTCTAGTAGAAAATGACGCGTCGTTTAATGCGTTACGTCACTGTTTTAATCACATTTTTGTGAATATTTCCGACATAAGAAAGATATCGCACTGCGGTTTTCGCCAGATTATTGAGCCTTCCTTGCTTTATCCAACTGTGTAAAAAACCATATAACGTTGTATTTAAATTTTTCGGAAAATATCGTAAAACATGCCAGTTTTAAAAATAGCGCCCTCTAGCGGCGATTGCAAGAAGTGTGTTACTATAGTTCATATGACTGAAAATGAGACCTAAAAGGTTCTTCCAAACGAGACTAAGCTTACCAAATTCGGTCGAGCCAAACCGTAGTTATGAGCTCTTCTTCAAAAGAAAATTCTACCTTCCCCCACCACTTTATTTGACAAATGCCAAAGATAGCATTCCAACCTTTTTTGTTCAGCAAAAAGTGAAGATTAAAACAGTGATATTTGTCGTCATGCCTTACATGGTACTTTTTTGAGAAAATGTTGTTTTTCCGTTTTGATGTCACAATTACGCCCCTTAGTGGTCACCCTATAAACTTGCAAATAATTTCCAGCAATTTCTTTTGGTCACTTTTAATAATTATTTTTCTCAAAGCTGTAAGATTATTGGTTTCTTTGATATGACCGGTTACCTGTCTTAATGGAACACCCGGTACAGTGTAGATTATTAAAATTTTAAATTTAAAATTTTGTATTGTTTATATTTATTTAATTTTCAAAACGTATGGATACAGTAATAGTAAATAAGTGTTGAAAAGAGTTTAGGTGCAGCAAGTGCGTTATGGTAACGAATTTTTGTAAAAATATTTCAGATAGTGATAACTCAATTTCCCATTAAACTAGAATCTTCAGTTTTGATACATAGTAAAACCCATATAAAGGCAGCGTGGGTACTAGATTTGAAAAATAATTACAGATTTCTTTTGAATAACTGTTTTTGTTATTTTATTTGCAGAAACTGGTTCGATTGAGTTGACTTAAATGGATCATTCATGCCATTAATAAGGAAAAATACCTGCCTCGTTTATAATTTGGCAGATTTTGCAATTTAGCACACGGGGGACTTTGAGAAAAAAAATTTTAGAAACATGCTGAAACCCTTTCTGAATGCACATACCATAAGAAAAATTTCTTGCAAACGGCTACTAAGAATGTTACAGGTCCAGGAGTGAATATGGGTGCTGGGCGGAGAAGAAGATACAAAGGAAATGTGAATGGAAGGTTGAAAAAACCAGCTTAGTTGGACCTCTATAAGCTACCTTTTACCTATTTTGCAGCTATACTTTCTTAAAATCCTGTTTACTTCGCTCAGAACCCTTATTCGCCGCAGGTCCCGCAACTTTCTTGGGGGTTGTTCCGAAGAAATTTTTCTTGTTTATGCATTGAGGGTGGTTATAGGCATGTAGAAGGGGGAGGAAAACCCCCGTGATGAATTTGGGAACCAAGACTTTTAATTTACGTTTAAATTATCTCAATTCATTTGTTTAAAATATTTTGGCAAAAATGAATTTGAGGTTGCCTTGTTTGTCAGTCTCACAAAGAGAGCTACAATATTTTATCATTTAATAAGTATGGATACAGCAACAGTAAATAAGCGATAAAGAGGGTCTGGGTGCGGCAAGTACGTTGTGGTAGAGAATTTTCGTAAAAAGATCTCAAATTAGCTATAATCTTCAATCTTGAGCCATAGTAAAACCTATGTAAAATACCTTTTTGGTTGTTTTGTTTGCAAAAACTAGTTCGATTGGGTTGATTAAAACAAAACCATCCAGGCAATTAATAAGGAAAAATACCTGCCATATTGATAATTTGGCAGGTACATTCCGTTTCTCAACAATTTATTTTTTTCTAGAAAACTTTTGTAACTTTAATGAAATTTGTAACATATATGTACCAAATTTAAATTTAATAGTTCTATAGAAAATAGAGATTTCCTCAAGTAATCGCTTGGGAATCTCCAAGATCCATTTAAATTTAAATAATTAGTTTTAATAATATACCTTACTAAGAGTGTACAATTCTTATGAAAATTCACTACAATAATGCACTTGCTGCGTCCCGAACTTTTATAATATTTTTGCTAATAAATGCTGAATCACCACTTTTGTGGAATTAGGTGAGTCAACCTTCTTGTCAGATATTACTCCAACAGTTCTAACAAGATTTTATCCACTGACCGTGGAATTGCTGCGGGGCAAATATAAACTTCGCCGATAAGATCTATTAAACTGAGATTAAAGCGAAAGTTATTCATCCTTAAAAAGATCTTTAAAGTAAAATTATATCAAAGGGCACAAGTTAATCGTAAAAATTCGTGTTTCTTTATTAAATAAGTATGTATCTACAAAAAATTGTTTAAAATGCTGTAGGGTTTTGAGTGGGCGAACAGTTGTTCCACTCATTCTTTCTTTGGCATACTTAACACAACTGGTTGCCGTTTTTTTGCGGCGATTTGTGGTCTCATATATTTCCTGTCAGAAATTGTTCTTCCTTTATACAGTGTGGAATAAATTCAGTATCTCTATTATTGTGCATATTTATGAAAACTGTGTGTGCGTGCGGGCGTGCGTGGGTGCATGGGTGCATGGGTGAGTGCGCGCGCGCATGTGTGTGTGCGTGTGTGTGTGCGCGCGCGCTCGTTATTATTATTATTATTATCTTTATTAAAACTATGCAATAATACACTTGTCAAATATACATTTAAAAAATTAACAACATTAAACTACCACCTAAGAATACAAAAATTATAAGTATATCATAAGCATACAATGCATTACATACACACATATACAGATACAAAAATTATACATGTAGCGTTTTATGTCGAAGAAAAAGAAGAACACAAACTGTCCAATATTTTAGTCTTTTTCCTAGTACTATAAAACAGAAAACAGTACTTCTTGATTTTCAGTGACTACACAAAGCACTTCGTTGACGCACCAGATGGATTTGAATTGTTAGCCTGCATTTGATTCGATTCTGGAATACTGTTATGTGGGGAGGTGGCTCTTTTGCGTCTTTGAAAAGGTGGGTTATCACTCGGTAGATCGTTGACTTTGCGATGTTAATTATAAAATTGGCCAAGTTGTGCTTAAACGATTTTCCTGGATACCCACAATATCAACCTTTGGTTTGAATTTCTTGGCGTTCCAAAGGATTTTTTAGAAATATTTTAACTCTGCACCAAAGGTCTTTTGTTCTTTGACAAGGCATGATTATATGCCATGCTGCTTCTACAATACCTGGGCAGAATGGGCAGTTTTTCGAGTCCACTACTCCGATCTTGCTGAGAAAAATTCGATCAGTTAGGCGATTTTTTGCAAACCTCCATGATACATCACAATCATGTCCTAGAGTTAACGGGCTAAAGTAAGAAGACCATATAACTTGGTCATCCGTCCATGCGCCACACATTAATTTCTCGATACCAAAGTAATTTGCTGTAAGTATCTGTTGAATCTGTTTCCTAGTTTCTTTTTTAAATGAAATATGTTTATCCGAAGAATCCAGAAGGCTTAAATTTAGCTCGCATTGTGT
This sequence comes from Tillus elongatus, assembly GCA_964006375.1. Classification (NCBI taxonomy): domain Eukaryota; kingdom Metazoa; phylum Arthropoda; class Insecta; order Coleoptera; family Cleridae; genus Tillus; species Tillus elongatus. Next base: position 197,122,632 of record OZ023262.1, read on the forward strand.
TTATTTTTGCGATAGGTCTCGAAAAATGCTTTGATTCGATTATAATGGGTTAGCAAATTATTTTTAATAACATTTGAATTAGTAGCCAACTTTTCTTTTAAGGAATCGTTTGAAATCCACCTATCTTTTTCCATAAAATCTGACACCGTTTCAAAACCAAGGTCTTCCCAAATTTCATTAAACAGAGGTGGTATTGTTTTTTCTAACAATTTGGTGTCCCTAAGAGGCATAGTTTCTACATCTTTAAGTGACCGTGGAAAATTCTTTACAGTGACTTTTGATTTTTGAATAACCTTGTGCAATCCGTTGACGAAATAAGTGTTTTTGTTCGTTGCACAATTAGAGAAGTTATCACAAAAAAAAAACATTTGCCACGAAACGCCATACCCTGTGAATTCTTTTATAAAGTGGCCTATAACAATTTTCCATTTTTGTGATTCTGAAGTCGTTATCATTTTATTTACAGTGTACAATCTAAATGTATCAACCTTTGACTGCAGATGCGCAACACCTAAATCCCCATCGGGAACCGGCACACAAAGATCTTTTACGCCTGTCCAATGTTTTCTTGTCCATATAAAATTTGTAAACATTTTTTGAAACGATTCAACCTGAGTCTTTGTGAATGAAAAGACATGAAAAAAAAAGCCTAAGCTTAGGGGCTACAAATTGGTTTATGATTAGTTTTCTTCCAACAAGAGATATGGATGGAAGTTTTTGTCTCCACTTAAAGAGGCAGTGTTCTATTTTTTACATAATGGTCTTTGATGCACTCTCAGAATCTCTTGCTAGATCGTAGGAAAAGGTCAATCCAAGAACTTTTATGCTTTCTGCAGACCACTGAAAATCCAAAGCTCGATCGGTTCGTGTCTTCCAAGCACCGCACCAGAAACCTCCAAGAATTTTTGTACCAAAATTTTAACAATCGTGTCATTTGTAACAATGGGCCGGTTTATTGGTGTGCTCGAAGTCCTGATATAACACCCATGGATTTTTATTTTTGGGGTACTCTGAAGAATCATGTGTGTAAATTCGATCCACCACAAAATATCAATGAATTACGAAACAGAATCACGCAAGCTATAAATTATATTAACCAAAACACCCCCACCAGAGTTTGCAGGCATTTGTCAAAAAGGTGTATAAAGTGCATTGAACAAAAGGGTGGCCATATTGAACAATTTTCTATTTAGTGTATTTTTAAGTTTCTATTTTATTATTTGTTGAGTTCCGTTCCTAATTGTGTTGTTTTGTGGAGTTTAAGTGTCTATTTGTTATTGCCGGGTTTCGTTATTAAACTGTTTCACATAATATTACCTAGCACTATTACCTAATTAAGTATTGTAAATTAAATCACAATATTCTTTTATAGTGAATCATTACGGAAAATTATGTTAAAAGTAGAAGTATATTGTTAGACTCCATGGCCTACTGCGTTTTGAACACTTTTTTTGTCATTTGCTTTCTGGTATTGGATTTCATAGCCTACTATCTTCAAAACGGTTTTTCTCAAAATTGTCAGTGCAATTACAAGATTTCTCAAGCATGTTGTACATCATTGGAAAGCTCTCTTCACAGGCTATCACATGAGCAAAAAATCAAATATGGCTGCCATAATAAAAACAAACGTTGATACCAGTAGCTCAAAAACAAATGACCATCCAAAGTTGAGAATAGCACAAAAAGATTACTCTGTAAAAAATGTCCTGATAATCTGGAAGTCTTAGACATGTCAGATCAACGCCTACTAAGATAGTGAAGAAAAAAGAAATCGACAACCTTCGGTTTTTTCAAAATAACTCGAAAACGAAAAGAGGCAGGGCAAAATACAAGTCATGTTTGGAACGAGCATGAAATTACAAAACATTGCTAATTTAACCGCCTCCCTATCTCTAATAATAACGGAGATAGCAATACATTCCCATACAGTTTGGGACACACTATATATATATATATATATATATATATATATATATATATATATATATATATATATATATATATATATATATATATATATATATATAATTTTTTTACCGGACTTTGATTTCGTGTTCTAGAGGCTCAAACTAACGCTCATTTGAAAAAAAATTTGAAAAATCTCGCCATCTATATATACCTCTTTCCTTATTAAAAAAAATTCGCTAATAGGTGAGCAACTTTGATCTCAAATTCTGTTTAATCTCCGTAATCAAATTTCTGTAGAATGTTATGCATTTCTGTTAAATAAAGCATGTTTCTGAATTTCAGTTAACTACAACTACTGTCATGTGGTTACAATCACACAGCCAATTGCTAAGTTGCCTTAAACAAAACTAACACTGCCAAATATGAATAGAATGTTAATGCCTTTTTATGCCTTCTTTTGAATTGATACCGTCGAAAAAGGACACTTAAATTGTTTTTGCTTGCTTTCTCTTCATTAGTGAATTTTCGTAGAAAAAATTCACTAATGGGGAGATCCCGATTTTTGAATTTTGAAATTTTTTTTGCAAATGAGCGCGAACTAGGACCCCTAGAACCCATATCCGGGGTCAGCTTCAATTTTTATATGTTTATATATATATATATATATATATATATATATATATATATATATATATATATATATATATATATATATATATATATATATATATATATATATATATATATATGTATCACACCGATAACTCAAAAAATAATGGGCCGATTTTGATAAAATTTGGCATGTACGTTTCTTTTGTAAATGTATTGGATAAGTTCGTTAGTCAGAAAAATCGGCGGAGGTTTTCCGGGAAAATTTTGAGTTTTCATTCGAAAAAAATTCCTATCTCAAAAAGTAATAGGCCGATTTTAATAAAATTTGGCATGTACCTTCCTTTTGTAAATGGCTTTGACAAGTTTGTTATCCAGGAAAATCAGACGAGAGTTTTCAGGAAATTTTTGAGTTTTTATTCGAAAAAAAAATTATCTCAAAGAATAACGGGCCGATTTTGATAAAATTTGGCATGTACCTTCCTTTTGTAAATGGCTTTGATAAGTTCGTTATTCAGAAAAATCGGACGAGGTTTTCCGGAAAAATTTTTTATTTGAAAAAAATTTTTATCTTAAAAAATAAAAAATCTATGATAACCAAATTTGATAGGTAGGTTTACGATATAAAAAGTAAACTATACACCAAAATTGAGATTTATATGCTACAAGAAAAAAAAGTTATAATAAAATATTTTCTGCCAGATCATTTCTATGAAAATTCACTACCATAACGCGCTTGCTGCGTCCAGGCTTTTAATAATGAAACGCAATTAGTTATTCACTTCTTAGTGGAGCGAAGTTAGTCAATAAGATGATTTTTTTCCCTGTTAATTTCTGCAATATATTTTAAAACCATAACATTTTAAAATAGAGAATAAAGAAACATTTCAAATGAGGCATCACAAGCCCCTTTTCCTATCTAGGAATTTGTGGGTTGCAACTATCACTCGAAGGGAGTTGAATGTAGGGGTGAAGTTTCACGTTGCAGGATGTCTTTTTAGTGAATTTTCTAAAAAAATTTACTAATAAGGAGATCCCGACTTTTGAATTTTGAAAAAATTTCTTCAAATGAGCGCTATTTGCAACCCACGGAACCCAAATCCTAGGTCGGTTTCAGACTTTTAATGTTTTTATATATATATATATATATATATATATATATATATATATATATATATATATATATATATATATATATATATATATATATATATGTTTATATTTTTACGTGTCACTAACTCAAAAAATAATGCGCCGATTCTGATAAAATTTGGTGAGTACCTTCCTTTCGCAAGTGGCTTGGATAAGTTCGTTAGCCAGGAAAATCGGACTAGTTTTTCCCGGAAAATTTTGCGTTTTCTTTCGGAAAATTTTTATATCTCCGCAAGTAATAAAGTTAGGGCAACCATATTAGGTGCGAGGGTTTATATCATAAAAAGAAAACCATGCACCAAAATTTTAATCTCTACGTTAAAATAAAACAAAGTTATAAGCTTTTAAGTTTTTATTCTTAAAACGTCAAAAAATTGGCGAATCTAAACGTCAAAATTGACATGTTCTAGATAGAGAACTTACATGAACGGCTAGGCAGCGTAAATGTCGTAAAAGAAGTTAAAAAGCCTTAAGTTTCAGCTACAATCTTCGTTTAAATTATTTGCAGAAAATTAATTTAAAATATACCCTTTATGTGATGCTTTGGTAGCAATTTCAGTTATTTATTTAATTTTAAGGAATCAGATTATGCTTATTATGTAGCTTTTTTTCAATTGTGCAATGTGGAAGTTTTTTATGGAGAAACGGTTTTGGTAAGTAGTTTCTTCTTTCTATGGACTTCTGCAAGGTGAGTTTTTTACAGTTTGCATTTCTAGGTCCACTGTACTATGTTTACCTTGCACATAACCTCAAATTGACTTTAGGTCTCTTAACTGTATTGTGGAGTTCAGATCACAGCACTTGTCCGATGGTTAATGCATAAAGGGGTTCCTCTAAGCATGTTTATGAATTTTTTTTTCAAAAAACGAACAATACGCTAATCTGCTAATTTACCTATAAATGTTATTAATATTAAAAAAAAATGGAAACAACGCTTGTGCCTGGAATAAAGTTCTCTTCGTCATTTTAACTTTAAATGAAATTTCCTTCTTCCGTTTCGCACTCGTTCAACACATTGGGCACAGCAAATATAGGAATTAACCTAAAATTATTATCTATAATTGAAGGAAAATACAATTTGTTCTAGGTATGCAACGAAAAAATTCACGCAAAATAGAATAATTTCTAGATTCTAAAACCTACTGTGACGCTATAATGAAACAATGTCAAACGAAACGAAAACCATTTCAGGTTAAGGGAAGGAAAAATGTTCTTACAGTAAAATAAGCTTTCGTACTCCAAAAAACAACAAGATTCTTATAAGGCGTAATACAATAGTGCATAATGATAGTCCACGGCAACAATATATGTCATATTCAACTGACAAATTATTTTGATAAATGTCGGATCTACTTTCAAAGTGACATGTAAATAAGTATTTTGTTTTCTGACATTTGTAATACAAATGTAGACATGCTCTTCTTACAATCATATTTATTTTTGGCCATCACAATTTTACTCATAGAGTTGGATACAATTTTAGTGACTTGAATTTTGAAAAGAATTCTTTAAATGAGCGCGAAGTAGGCCCCATAGAACCCATATCCGGGTAAGTTTCAGTTTTTATCTGGTTTCATATATACAGGGTGACGCATTTCTAGGGTAAAGCTCAAAGTACAAGATACGATATAAAAATTATATGTTAATTATACGATGTCTGGAGCTGCATCTTATAAAATTATTTTTACAATCACAGGTGGTCCTGCTGATGCAATTTTTTTCCTAATCGAACACGCCTTATAGTATTACAATTTTTGCATTTTCCATCGAAAGATAATGCTTGTTTGTAAGAAAATAAATTCGGGACTCAGCTGCGTTATGGTAGCGATTTTTCATAAAATGTTTCTTTCGATAGCTTGATTTAATATTAACCTAAGGTTCGTTGGCCAGGAAACCAGTTTTTGAGCACTTTTTAGGTTTCTTTTCGGAAGATTTTTGTATATTGTTAGACAATAAAGTTATTTTGATAAAATATGGTACATTGTTGTTTCTATATAGGTTATACTGGTAACCAAATTTGATGCAAGCTTTCTTAAAAAAAATATGTTTCCTATTAAAAACATTTTTATGAAAATTCACTACAATAACGCCCTTGCTCCGTCCAGAGATTTTTTTATTCTTATAATGACGTGTTTCGGGATTTCTTTATAAATATGCACAATAATTAAGATATTGAATTTATTCCATTTGGCTGTTTCACACTGTATATTTATCATCCAAAATTTTGACAATTCAGACTGACAACAGTATACACATACCGTACCAAATATAATGTAACTTTCTATACTACAAATAATTTTCTATGACTCCAGCTGCAAAACAAGATAAGAAAGTTTGTCGTGTAACTTCAGAAACATCCACTCAATAAAGTTTTAGTTTACTCCATTACTTCTTATTTTAGGAAAAAATATAACCCCTTCTAAGTTATATGTCTTGTCCCGTCAAATCGAATACTCTGGAACAAAATACTTTTATCAAGTGTTTTTTCAGTATTGAGTTCCCAAAAGCAACTTCACCAAAATGTGTAATGCCATTTATCAAATCTTTGCTTATAATATAGAATTACCGGCTGCATGATAGATTATAAGGTTATTCAACGGATGGAAAGTTTCCAAAGAATATGATATGTTTACTAAACTGTAAAGCAAATATTCATCTATCTTATTACTTTGGCCAGAAAGTATGCTTACAAAGTACCTATAAAAAAAGGTTATTGTTTAAGGAGCGGAGGATAATTAGGGAATAACTTTTACAACTAGGATAATATGGACATGTTAACGATGTAATTTGTAATAAACATTTTAATAAATAATAAAACGAATTAACAACTTTTATAAACTAACTTAACCGAATAAATTTAAAACCAAATCTGTACATAATTAAATTAAAAAGTCTCGCGTCTTTACATTTTAAGAATCTAATCAAAAATCTCTTATTAGCGTCTACATTTTCAAAGCAAAAGTTAAAAGTCAAAAGTCTTTACCTTATTCAAAGCAACTGTCTTGTAATATCAACAAACATCTCTATATATAAAGTTCTGTGTGGACTAGATTCTTAAAACTACGTAATCAATTAGTCAGCGTTTCTTATACTGTACTCTGCAATTCCAACCTGTTTATTATTTATGTAATATGAGCAATTCCGGGTCAATAACTATAATTTCTATGCGACCGTTTTAATTATAAACGATATTATTTGGATTTATGCTAGCGAATTTTTGTATAATTATTGTAATATGAATTTATTATTAAATATATTTTCACGATTATGAATACCCTCTTGGATAGTTTTCTGTTCTATGAACATACTGCTGAGTCGAAAGGAATGACGTCTCTCTGGATAGCTCTGACCTGAATGTTTAATTTACCTTGACCTCAGTTTGGCACTAACTATAATAATTAAAATAATATTAATATGTCGACAACTCTAGGATGATGATAGAAATAATATTAATGTGTATACAACCCTAGGATGATAATAATTTAAAAAAAATCATCTAATAATATATGCCCATTTTGTCTCGAGAATACAGTCTTGGGAAATGGATATTCTGCCATACTGCTTCACCATAACTTCTTCCATCTGGCCTTTAGATGTGATTGCAATTCTAGATTCTCGAGGGTTGATGAACATCCATGAGTTTCCAGTGTAAAGTTGCTTCCAGATTGTCGACTTGACTTTCTGGTGATGGATTGGACACGTAATTTTGTCTTCCCTCTGGCATATCTCCTATTATGCAGTTGTGGTTGCCTTCCATGCTTCTTACCATGGCTGGGGAACACACATGTAGCTTCTTGGAGATTGGAATGCTGCTTGCGAGCCTATTGTCTCTATTCTTGTGAAGTACCTGAACAGATGATTTGAAGAATTGTTTCTGATTTGCTTGAAGAGCTCTTTTAACTTTATAAAATCCAGCCTCGCCGACCCTGAGTCCTTTTGGAGTGTTTTTTTCTTTCACACTTGACTTGATTTGACTACGCAGCGGCCATTGTTTGGTTGATACCATGTGCCCTGCGTGTACTCTCTCCTTCTTGACTTTCCATTTAAACCTATGCTTCCATTGGCGAACATGTACCTTATACCCAGCGTCCCAATAATCTTGCTGAGTTTGTTTTGTAGGTAAGCCTCCCATTATTGTTGGATGGTCCTTGTATAATATGTGACCTCTGCCCATTTTAGCTCGTACCTGAATCTGACCTGCGTACTCCACCCCAGTGTGTGTAAATACTCAAGCGGTTGTACTTCTTACTGTTCTCAATTTACTCATCAACTGTTTTGCTTTTTCTTTGAAAGCATCGGCCAAACCATGAGTTCTTACTTTTGATGTTGTTGCTGTTTCTTCCCACCTCGGTATTATTATTCCATTAATTATCGGACTAACCTGAATAACTGTTTTCTGCCTGATAGCGGGTACTACTTCGTCCCACTTTGGGATTGCTATTCCATTGATTATCGAACTAAGTTAAATCCCCCGTTTCTGCCTGGTAGTGGGTACTACCTCATCCCACCTTGGTTGATTCATCCATAATTTGGGAATTTTCAGCTTGGCTTCGATTACCACCGGCGATAGCCGCCATAATGGGTCAAATAACTTGGCTATTGGCGATAATATTTCCCTTATTGTTACCATTTCTGCATATATTATGTCTAGTTTCCATTTGACTCTGTAATCCCTTGGTGCCCCGTAGGTACCAAGCGATTCGTTTGCCCCATTGGCTAGCAGCTGCAACCCTTTTTCTTTCTGCAATTCTTTTGGAAAGTTTGCAATCATCTGTGTTTTGTTGCTGGGCAATTTACTTAAATTGAACCCATCTGATCTGATCGCTTCGTTGAGTTCTGTCTGTGCTAATTTTGTTTGTTGCTTTGATTCCGTTCCAGATTAAATATTCTCCATATAAAAATGTTCATTTTCTACCTTCGTTTCTATTGGAAATTTTTCTGTTTGTACTAATGCTTGTTCTACCTCTTGTACCTCTTTCTTCACTTTTGTCATTGATGTCTCAAAAAATGATAAATTGTTTTGTCCACTTACATTTGTTTTAATCTCCGCCGCTGATTTGCCTCCAGATAGAAGATTATCTGGATAAATTTTTAAATTAAAGCTTTCATGCTCGTATCTGGCTTCTTCTACCTCTGGTACTTCGTTTTCAAATAGAACTTCAACTTTTAAATTACATTTATCATCTTTGCTTCTTGACGCTCTTTTAGTGTAGAATTCCTCAACTTTTGAGTCTCTTGCCTTCTTGACTCGCTCTTGGAATCCGGCCCGTTCCTTGTACTTGCATGTGAAGATTGGTATTTTTTTTTTGGCAGTTTGAATGCTGGAAACTTAACCCCTTGAATAGCGGTGTGTTTGTTTGTTAATTGCTCTTTTCAGCTTGACCATGGCGTTATCGTACCATTGGCTTAGCGTCAAATGAGCTTTATCTAGATTTTCTGATTCTGTTATTCTATTTATTTCCATTATGTTATCTTCTAGTTTTTTCATTGCATATCTAATATTTCTATCATGATTTCACACTTGGTAAGTGTATTGTTATCGTCAATCCTTTCTACTTTTTCTAATTTTAGGATAAATCGGTTTACCCGTAATTTTAGTTCTTTCGAACGTCTTGTGATTGATATTTTTAGTTCCTCCATTGTACTTCCTTACTTATATTTGATTTAATAAATATTTGTAGTTTTTTGTTACCTTGTCTGATGCTTAGATCTTTTTTGATTTGGTTTATTGGTCGCTTGTGACTTATTTTTTGCCTTTAACCATGTATTGGTGCTTTTTATGGACGCTTGTGTCCTTGATTATTTTGACTTTGACCCTGTATAGCTGCTTGATTTGGAACTGACCTTATTTTGGTACTTTCCTGGGCGCTTGTGTCCTTATTTGATCCTGTATAGGTGCTTTAATTGGAACTGACCTTATTTTGGTAATTGCCTGGACGCTTGTGCCCTTATTTGACCCTGCATAGGTGCTTTATTTGGAACTGACCTTATTTTGGTACTTTTTTGGGCGCTTGTGTCCTGATTGCTTTGAATGACCCTGTATAGGTGCTTTTTTGGACGCTTGTGTCCTTAATTAGTTTGGATTTAGAAGCTTCTGTCCTATATTTGCTATGGATTTGTCTTATATTTGCTTTAACCTAAAATAAAAAAGGTATTTGGAGACTTGGGTTAAAGGATGTTTGATAAGGATAATTGATTTTAGTTAGCACTGTATTTCCAATGGTACTGATTACTTCCTCGAAGGACTATGTTAAGGGAGCGAAGGATAATTAGGGATTAAATTGTTTTATAATTGGGATAATATGGACATGGTATCGATGTAATTTGTTATAAAAAATTCAATAACAATAAAAAGAATTAACAACTTTTATAAACTAACTTAACCGAATAAATCTAAAACCAAATCTGTACATAATTAAATTAAAAAGTCTCGCGTCTTCACATTTTAAGAATCTAATCAAAAATATCTTATTAGCGTCTACATTTTCAAAGGAAAAGTTAAAAGTCAAAAGTCTTTACCTTATTCAAAGCAACTGTCTTGTAATATCAACAAACATCTCTATATGTAAACTTTTGTGTGAATTAGATTCTTAAAACTACGTAATCAATTAGTCAGCGTTTCTTATACTGTACTCTGCAATTCCAACCTAGTCATTATTTATGTAATATGAGCAATTCCAGGTCAATAATTATAATTTCTATGCGACCTACTTAATTACTTATAAACGATATTATTTGGATTTATGCTAGCGAATTTTCGTATAAATATTGTAATAGAATTTAATATTAAATATATTTTCACGATTAGGAATGCGCTCTTGGATAGTTTTCTGTTCTATGAACAGTTATTATAACTACTTTATGAATTATGCTTTAACTTACATGCATTAAAAAAAGTCTGGACGCAGCAATTGCTTTATAGTAGCGAATTTTTATAGAAATGATCTAGGCTTTTTTGTACAAAAATTAAATATACGACAACAAAAAAAATATTTGTCTGTCATATTTGGTAAATTTTGTTTAACGCAAATATTTTGGTATTGTGACCTCCTGTGACCTTCAGTGGCACCAACAATATTTTTTTAAATAAAAGCTTATAAATTCTTATTTTCAACTTAGAGAGCCTAATTTTGGTACATAGTTTACTTTTAGTGAATTTACTTTTACTAAAGTCGATACTTTTTCAAATACTCCAATCTTTATGTCGGGAGTGCATCCGGAGACATATTAAAACGAAAAGTTAGCCTTGGAACAATGAATCAATTTGACATTTCTCAATTAAACGTCATTGTATCATTCATTTATTGTCACAGCAGTAGAAAAGTAAATTTTGTTTTGGACGAACAAACTAAAATCACTTATTTTCTTGACGAAAGTAAAACAAATCCTTTACGAGCCTCTAAAATTTACTCACAAAAGATAACCCGGAGCACGTCATCCTAGACAATTGGCAAAACTAAGCGAGCGTTTTGAACGTACTGGTCATGTGGAGTTGAAATAAAACCCCACGAAGGAAAAATGTGTGCAATGAAGAAAATAATGTTTGGTCTAAGCAAGGGTTGCTAAAGATCCCCACATCAGTACTCGGCATTTTAGTAGGCAGCTAGGAATGAGCCAGACTTCCATGTCAAGAATAATAAGGAATTACAAATTTCATTCATACCATATCAACTGGTTCAAAATGATTTTGAGGAACGCCTAAATTTTTGGAATTGGGCTTTGGGAATTATGCAAGCAAACTGCTCCGATTATGCATTATTTTCGGGTTGAGGCAACACAAAATGGGCAATGTGATTCGTCATAATTTTCATTATTACGATACTAAAAATCCTCATTTCAAACGGCCAATTGAAAGTCACTAAATGTGTGGGGTGGTATCGTAGGAACACGTGTACTTGGGCCGTAGTTTTTTAAGGGAATGTTAATGGATAACGATATTTAGATTTTCTAAGGAAATACCTGCAGAATTATGCTGAAAATCTACCCTTGGTGTTGGTACGTAGAATGTGGTTGCAACACCTTGATGGGCTCCCACACTACAGTCGGCAAGTAAGAAGTTATTTAGATCACGAATTTTTACAACGATGGTAGAGGTGGTGTCATTCATTGACCGGTCAGATCCATTGACCTGACGAAGCTGGATTTCTCTTCAGGGGAGTATGTTAACAAACAACTGGTCTACAGAGAGATTCCAGCGATAGTGGAAAACGTTAAAATGCCTTCCAAACCATGGGGGAATAAATGTTTCGTAATGTGGGGAGATGATTTTTATGGAATCTGTAGTCGAGAAAATGGGCGCGATATTGAACATCTACTATAAATTATTTAGATATTGCCTGTTTTTCAATTAGTTATTAGTTAATGCAATAAATGGTTCTTGGTTCTTGTTTAATGTTACGGGACCTATCTGAATGGTTTTTGAAATAGAAAAGCATATATCTCTATTCATTTTAGAATGTATCAATACTGCATTGAGCAATTGTTCAGTGGCACGCTATTCGTGAAAAATGTGCCTAGATGCACCCCTGACATAAAATTTAGAATATTTGAAGAACTATTGATTTTAGACCTAGGATACCTTTAAAAAATTGAAGTCTTGTTATTAACGGAATCAAAAATATATAGTATACAGGGGGTGGCATTTGAAAAAAAGGGTTTTATAACATTTCTCAATGATATATTCGAAACTTCATAGAGTGCCTTGGAAGACTCTCATAAGTGATCAGTGTCATAGGTAATATTTCTTAATCTCTTATGTATGCAACAGGGAAACGCAATTTATATATCTTAAAGGGCTTGGCAGATATGAATTTTTAAATAAATATCTGCAATTCTGATTTTTTTTATTTAAAAAGCCACATATGTCAGAAACCGTGACATATGGGCTATGACATTTAAGGTTTATTGTTTGCATTATCTTACGCGTGATTTGAATATCAAATTCAAAATGAATACTGTCATTTAAAATAAGAAAGCTGTATCGCGTTTAGCTACTTTCGGACACCCCTGTATAGTGGAAAATAACTTTGTTTGGTGCACACGTAGGTGTTTGGGTTATTTTTCTTAAATTATGGACCGATCGTACACTGTTGACTCTCCCTGTATATGTATCACACCGATAATGCTAATAATAATCGAATTTTAATCAACCTTGGTAAGTGCCTTTCCTTTGCAATTGGCTTGGATAAGTTGCTTATCCAGGATAATCCAGCAACTTTATATTTTAAAAAGTATACTATGTACCAAAATTTAGATCTCTAAGTTAAAAGAAAAAAGTTATAGGCATTTAAATAAAAAACTTTGGGCGCCACTGATGACCAGCGAAACGGACCTGACCAAAATATTTTGTGTGAATAGCAAAATATAGAGCATATTACAGACAGGGATTTAAGTTTTTTGGCGCAGAAGGTAAAGAAATACCAGAAAACTTACTTTGAACATTTTATAGTTTTTCTCCTTAAAACACCAAAGTCGCGATATAAAACGCCAAAATTGGCACCTTTGAGGCAAAGAATCTGAAACGAATATGGGTTATGTAGAGAAAACATCGCAAGAAGTGTGTTTTACAAAACCTTAAGTTTCAGTTTCAGCTTCAACTATCATTATCCTTCATTTCACTCAAATATTCGCAGAAAGTTTATTTGACATAAACCCTTTCTCTGATGTTTTCGCAGAAGTTTTAGTTTATGGCTTAATAGTCTATAGTTTTTGGCGAATTTTCGTAGAGATAAATTCGCTAATGAGGAGACGGCAGTATGTATAGATGGTATGTTATGGGCCCACCTTCCACCTCCCACCTCCCGCTACTGAGCATGCGTGTGACGTAACAAATATGGCGGTTGTATTAAGTGTGACGTAAGCTACAAATTGAAATGACGTAATCCAAGATGGCGGCCAAGATGGCCGCCGTTGGCGCAAAAATTCGAAAAATTTAAAATTTTAAACGATAGTTGCCTACACCAGTCAAAGTAAGAGGCTCCGCCATTTTGATTTTTGCAAAAAGGGACGTAACAAATATGACGGTTGGCGCAGGGGCAAACTCAACTTTTTAGTTTTTGCTTTAAGCCTTAAGTGTGGGGTGTCATTTTACTCGGCTCAGGAAGCAGGGTTTAGAACAAAAACTCCAAAAGTTGAGTTTATGCATGCGTATACCCTATTTTTGAATTCTGATTGCCGAGCCGAGTAAAATGACACCCCACACTTAGGGCTTAAAGCAAAAACCAAAAAATTAAGTTTGCGCTTGCGCCAACCGTCATATTTGTTGCGTCCCTTTTTGCAAAAATAAAAATGGCGGAGCCTCTTACTTTGACTGGTGGTGCCAACTATTGTTTAAAATTTTAAATTTTTCGAATTTTCGCGCCAACGGCGGCCATCTTGGATTATGTCATTTCAATTTGTAGCTTACGTCACACTTAATACAATCGCCTTATTTGTTACGTCACACGCAGCTCAGTAGCGGGAGTTGGGCCCAGAACATACCATCTATACCTACTGACGGCGACTTTAGAATTTTGAAAGGATTTCCTCAATGAGCGCGAACTAGGACCCTTAGGACCCACATCCGGAATTAGTTTGTTTTCACCACTTTACATATATACAGGGTGACGCATTTTTACCGCAAAGCTCAACATATCCGTTATTATACAAAATACGAGAAACAATTGTATACTTAAATTGTATGGTGTTGAAATGTGCGAATGGTAATTATACCGCAGCCAATACAATCTGATGACCACACAAGATTATATGGTGACTTGAGCTGCATCTTATACATTTATTTCGGCAGGGTGGCCCATAAGTTGTTGGTGATGCCAACTTTCTTTTTTTAAATCGAACAGCTCTCATCGCTGCTTCCATCGAATTGTAATATATGTTTCTAAGAAAAAAGTGACCGCGTTCATGGTTTTCGAGTTATTCTAATTGATTTGCAACTTTTCACATTTTTGGCACATATCAAAAGTGATGATACGGCATTTTCACCAATAGAGTGCCATAAAAACGACGTACTCAGAGAGGTTTTGGCTCATTTTATTCGTCGAAAAAAGCGAGATGTCGTATAGAGGGGGCTCTCAACAGTGACTGAATTAAAGAAAATTAAACTGCCGTAACTAAATTTTTAGTGAATTTTCTTAGAAAAAATTCACTAATGGGGAGATCCCGACTCTTGAATTTTGAAAAAATTTCTTTAAATGAGTGCGATCTAGGACCCCTAGAACCCATATCCGGGGTCAGTTTCAATTGATATATATATAGGTATCACACCGATAACTCAAAAAATAATGAACCAATTTTGATAAAATTTTCCATGTGCCTTCCTTTTGTAAGTGGCTTGGATAACTTCGTTAGCCAGGAAAATCCAAACAGGTTTTGCGGAAAAATTTTGGGTTTTCTTTCGAAAAAAAAATTTATCTCAAAAAGTAGACAAGCTATGGTAACCAAATTTGGTACGTAAGTCTATGATATTAAAGGGAAACTATGTACCAAAATTTATATTTCTATGTTAAAAGAAAAAAAAGCTATAAAAAATATCTGGTGCCAGATCATTTCTATGAAAATTCACTACCATAACGCACTTGCTGCGTCCAGACTTTTTCAAATGTAACAGCCTCTATTTTGTGTTTCAGAAGTGAAGCGCATGCCCTCTGCTTTAAATTTTCTACAACACTCCTTATACATACAGATTCTAATTTTGGAAGAGTTTACATTTATTTATCGTCGCATGTCCTTCTAATAAGCGATGAGAAAAAAGTGATTATTTAGCGAATTTTCGAATAAAGGTAATAAATAATAACTGTTTAATAAGTTGTAACAAAAATGTTTTCGAGTTTTCGTGAATTTTTGAAGTTTCTTCTAAATGCTTTTTGTGAATAATTATATCTTGGCAGGTGTGTAAATAGCTTGGAGAGGTTCATTGGCCAGAAAAGTGGGACTAGTTTTTTCGGGAACATTTTAGGTTTATTTTCGGAGAATTTTGGTACTTTTTGAAACAATAAAATTATTTTGAGGAAATATGCTACATTGTTCCTACTATATAGGTTACACTGGTAATCAAAATTGATGCTTACTTTCATTAAAAGACTCATTCGCTATTAAAAACATTTTCTCGAATTTCACTACCATATCGCATTTGCTACGTCCAGACTTATTAGTATAGAACAGTAAGATTTTCAGACATAAATTATACATTGTACCATACAAACAAGTCTATCGTGCTTGTGCTTGCAAAACATAAAATTTTCATTAGGTACCCATTCAACCAACTAAAACCCCCAAGTATTGCTTTCGAAATGACTTTTAAATGTTTTTTATTATGTAAGAAAAAAGCAGCATAAACCATTTAGATTATAAGCGGTATAATATATATTGTTCATAATTATAAAAAATTAAAATGTAATAAATAAAAAATAACTATAAATGTAAATAAATTAAATGAACAATATTATCCTAAATTACATAGAAAAAATGACGATAACATATATATATATATATATATATATATATATATATATATATATATATATATATATATATATATATATATATATATATATATATATATATATATATATATATATATATATATATATATATATATATATATATATATATATATATATGTGTGTGTGGGTGTGTGTGTGTGTGTGTAATAATTTACTTACTGCTGATAATATACAGTCTGGCTTTTAACAAACAATACAACAACAATATAACATAATTAATATTGACATATTTTTTCCACAATCAGCAAATA
The DNA here is from genome assembly GCA_964006375.1 of Tillus elongatus. Taxonomy (NCBI): domain Eukaryota; kingdom Metazoa; phylum Arthropoda; class Insecta; order Coleoptera; family Cleridae; genus Tillus; species Tillus elongatus. Next base: position 197,139,052 of record OZ023262.1, read on the forward strand.
ATAATAACACGACAAAGTCAGAGACTGTGTGTCGTTAAACTTCAACATACATTTGCCTACTTTGTAGGTGATTGAACAGAAATGTGTGCCGAACTAAACTCACATAGTGAACAAAAGGATATTACCACCACATACACCCACACACAGAGAGCTACCTACACACATTCGCAATCCTATACACTCGCATACTCTTTCTCTCTCTCTCTCTCTTTTTTTCTTAAACACACACACATGCACCCAAATTTTGCAAATCCTTCTATTACAATTTTCAACCAAATCCGCGGCTTTTCAAATCGACCCCCGACAATACCCAGTCTGAGTTTTTAACAACAAATAACAATACCAACATTGGAATTTTTTTTCCACGGTTACTCGTTTCCCCCTTTTTATACACCATCAGCAAATAATAACAAACCGACAAAGTCAGAGACTGTGCGTCGGCAAAATGCAGTATAGATTTGCCCACCTTGTAGGGGATTGAACAGAAATGCGTCCCGAAAACTAAACCTTCATAGCAAACAAAAGGAAATTACCACCATATCCACCCACACAGAGAGAGCTACCTACTTAGATTCGCAACCCCATACACCTGCATACTCTCTCTCTCTCTCTCTTTCTCTTAAACGTACACACACGCACACATATCCTACAAATCCTCCCATTACAACTACTAAACTAAATCAGCTGTTTTTCAAATCGACAATACTTTGCACTAATTTTCGTGGTACTTTAAGGAGCCAAGTTTTTACCCTGCTTTTGGAAACGAACTCCGATCTTAATTTTTTTTTTTTTTTGGGGTAGTATGTTATACAACCTTGTCATAATAAAGGTATAATACCTCCGTCCCACCGTTTTATGCACTCTAGGAAACTTCATGTACTGTTCTCTTCGCCCTATATACGTATGATCCACAATATCTCACCCTTGTGCTTATAATAATATGCCAAGGAAGAATATGAGTACAACTGTCTCATGTCTAACACATCGGTCTCTGCGAATAACAGATCACTGGGATACACCGAAGGTTTACCATATATAATTCTCAAGAATAGTTTGTGGATAACTTCCAAATGTTAATATGGCTTGCCAGCATTCCTCCCCACGCCACGATTCCATATCGAAGCAAACTTTCCACCAGAGCAGAAAATATTATTTTTAGGTACTATGTGTTGAGTAATTTTTTAAGTTGCTTTCTTTACAAATGAGCCCCCTTTATTTTTTTTTACCAAATCTGCAGCATGAGAATCCCAGCGTAGGCGTCTGTCTACAGTAATGCCAAGATATTTAATGGCGTCGGCACCAGAAACGATAAAACTCTGGTCAACAATAAGAGGACCCATCTCTTCAGTTCTATAACTCGAGAACTGTATATGTTTAGTTTTTTTGACAGTTGACAGCCATTTTTTATCGTTGAAATATTCCCACACTCTCCTCATCCCAACCTCAGCCTCAATTTTCATTTATAATATATATATATATATATATATATATATATATATATATATATATATATATATATATATATATATATATATATATATATAATAGTAAGAGTCAAATTTTTTGATGTAAATAAATGTCTTATCAATTGAAATAGCTTAATTGAAATTGTAGTCATAATCAACTGGGAGTTCTCACCCCCTTCTGGTATGTTGTTTACACTTCTATCGTAGGTGTAGAGACGGCATTCGGCGATGATGTGTTTAATAGTGGATTGGTAATTTACTATTTTTAAGATGAGTTCCTCGAAGGCATATTATCATTGGTGAAAGCTCGTTTATTAGAAGATTGAGTGCAAAATAAATGTATTAATAATCTTATTTCTCCGATTTCGATTAAGAAATATCACAATCGTTTTCAAATGATGATCCGGTGACTGGAAAATATTTTTTTCTTAGTTTGGTTCATCTCGATTTTGAACTGTTATCATGGATGTGGTCGGGGATTATTCATTAAAATATTTTCAATTATGGAAGCATCATTTGTATAACTTTATACAACAGAATTGGGACATTTTGAGTTTAAGGCATTATTTAGAAAATCACAGATAGCAGAAAAGTTAGAAGGGAAATGCGGGCGGTTTTGATTATATTCTAGTTTTGATGGGTTCTAATGCTGCTTGTATATGATCTATTGTTACTACCTTAGGTTTGGTAAAAATGGCTTCTGTAACTAGAGCCTTTTCGATATCTTATGAGGTGGATATTTACATTTTGACTGCGTGTATAGATTTTTGAGTAATTAGTGGTAGTAGTGGTCGCTTATGTTGTAAGGTAGTAGATTCTCTTGCATTCGAAGTAACTTATTTTTTAGCTATTTTGGTTTCATGACTGTACATTTCTTGGGTAGCTGTATTCAAACATGATAATGATGTTCGTTGACTTGTTTGTGTGGGGTCTGTGATGATGGTTTGTGTATTACAGTAGTTCCAGGTGCCGATTTTAGCTACTAATCTATTACTACTACGAATAAATTTCACGGTGATCCTTTGCCGTACATTTTAAACAATCCAAATTATATAGGAAAAGGTAAATGCGGTAATTTGTATTTTTATGGCAACTTATGATGGAGTTTGGTAGGTTAATGTTGTCATCTGCATCAATGAAGACCTGCCTAAGAAAACTAAATACATGGATAAAGTCTGATTCTGGCATACCAACTGTTAGAAAGGTAAGGTGTGATACCATATTAAGTCCCACTCGTCTAACTTCATTTTCAATTGCGGAATTAGAGATGGTAGTGTATACATTTGAGATAACAACTCTTAATGCAGAAGTGACTAGTCTCCTAAACTCTATTTATGCATCGTTGAGTTTAATTGATTGACGGGTGTTGAAAGGTGAATCGACAATTTTAGTACTTCCAACGTAGATGCAGATTCTATTATTAGAGATACGAGAAGCAAAAAGTACCCTTTTTAGGTTGAAGTAAGCTTCCTATAGTAATAATATAATCGTGTATTTTTATGCCGTTGATTTCGGTTAGAAGAATGGCTTGATTTTTTGATGGATATATAAAAGAGCTATCGGCACTGGTGTATGTTAATGGTCTAGTAATTTATTTGATATTATCCTGTCGCCGCTCTCAGATTACTAAAAACGGCAAAAGCGGTAGGTGCTCTTATTAGTATATCTGCAAAGATAGATAAGAATATATACTGCATACAGATTTGGACACTACTTCTTTGGCTGCACTGTTGGGTTTTGTTTCTGTAAAAGCAGGATGTAGCCGGTGCCTAAGCTAACTGAAGCAAGTGGATCTTCTCAATTCTAGATGTTCTAGGATGTTTGTCAACGTTTTTATTTGTCTGAGGATGCTGTGAAGCAGCGAAACCGGTTACAGAAACGTTTGGTTTTGTAGGCGAAAGGGGGTATAAAAAGGGGAAAAATTTGTAAATTATGTGGTTGAGCGAGAGAGAGAGAGAAAGAGTACGCTGGGGTATATGATTGTGTATGTGTGTAGGTAGCTCTCTGTATATGGGTGTATATGGTGGTAATTTCCGTTTGTTCGCTATGTGATGTTCGGTCCAGGATACATTTCTGTTTAACCACCTACAAGGGAGGCAAATTTAAACTTAATTTTACCGACATAGCGGCTCTGACTTTGTTGGTTACTTTATTATTTGCTAATCGTGTGAAAAAAAGAAAAACGGAAAAATGTGGAAAAATTGTCAATGTAAATATTGTTTTTTGTTTGTAAAAAAACAGATTGTATTTTATCAGTAAATAAATAGTTATTATTATTAGTATTTGTCTTAGAAAATTGCATAAGTTTTGTAGGTAATATCAGACGATAGCGATCTTAATATAAAAAAAATTGTGAATTCCACGTTAAGGTAGAAATATAGGAACAATCTCCAAGGAATTCGTTATAGTAGCCATCCTTTCAGTTATATTGCGCTTTTCACAAATTGCCAGACTCCCTTGAGTTTATTTCTAGTATTCTAGAAAGTGAATGCCCTCACAAATCCAGAAAGGTGAAATGGCAGTCAAGCATTGGTTTCGCGAAGAAAACTTTTACCTCGTATTGTTTTGTAACTTGTAAAACAAATATATTTGGTATATCATTTTTATAATATTATGGTCACAACTCGGTTTTGTAGAATTCTTGTTATACCCCGCGTGCCTAAATAAAAGCAAAATAAATTTTTATAATATTTTATAAGACTAATTAAAAATATTAATAAACAAATTAACAGGGTGTGGGTATTTGCCGTAAAAATTTGTATGTCTTGACATTAGACAATCAAAAAAGAGAGTCTCGGTTTATAAAGGTTACTATAAAATCAATTAATTATAAGTTAACAATATTAGTGAATTTATAAGATAAGATAAGATTACAAATAATATGTCCGTAGCTGCCGAATATACTGATTTGGAAAAAATCAGGGAAGTTATTTGAATGTATACATTGTAAAGAGATAAAGAGGGAAAATACCAATTTTTTGTTAGCCATAAAGACAGTGACGCGGGAAATACAGGGCATTAAGGTTAGGTGTAACGAAATAGAGAACAAACAAAACTTGTTGGAGAAGAGGTTAAAAAAGAATATAATGATAGTATTTGGACTTCACGTAGATTAAGGTGAAAATCTGGTTGAGAAAATTTAAAAAATTTTTCATCGTTCTTTTGAGATACATCTAAGAGAAAGTGAATTTAACGATGTGTATAAGATTCACAGAGAAATACACAGGCCAATCGTAGTAAGGTTTTTGTCTAATATTACAAAGAGTTCTGTTTTCTCAAAGTCATACAAGTTAATAACGGGAATTTGTAATTTTTTATTTATAGGGTAGGACCTGACAGTGAAGGAACAAAGCCAAAGAAAAATACTTCGAAAACAGCTTAAGCTTTCTTGTATTAAAAATCAAAACACATATATTAAGTCAGGGTAACTCTATGTTAACGGTGACATACTTAGGGCAGAAGATCTTGAGGACTTGCCAGGGATGCTAAACGCTGGAAGAGCTTGCACTTGAACCCAAGTCCAACAGTGCGCCGTCGATACCCATCATACAGGGGTATCGGGCGGTTTTGAGTGGGGTGCCAAGCAGTTCAGAAAAAGCAAAGGTGATTAATAAGACGGTGGAGAAGATTTATCGTTCGGGTGTGGCCAGTACAAGCGAGAAGCCGAACACTAGGTCGGCTGAGAGAATACAGGGCACACCGGTGCCTAAGACAGGACAGAGGTGGCCGCAATGCGGTTCACAACTGTCTGTGTGTATGTGCTTTTATAGTGTCTCTTTTTTGTGCAAATTAGTGTTTATTAAGTACACTTGGATAATCCAAATCACCACAGCACATGTTTTTAAAGATTCGACGATCTGTATAAAAATGCTTTCTGTTTTCATCCTCTGACGAAGTGAACTTTGTTAGTGAAACGTTCGTTAGGCACAAGTCAAAAGACTTCTGGGTGTGGAGTTTGTCTAGTGTAGTGTTATTATTATTATCAGTACAGTATACTAATTACCGTACCGTACTAATTACCGTACTGATGAGCTGTAATTAGAGCGAAACCGGTTCTGCAGTTCTAATTATGATGAGAATACATCTAGCCTTACATTCTTTAGAGAAGAAATGGACCAGAGCTGACAATTTACAAAAATGTTAGTTGGTCGTACACAGTGTCTATTTTATAAATTAAATTTCAACAACACACCACGAGGGCTTACAGCCTAAATACTATCATACCGTGGGTGTTGACAAGGAGGAAAGAGACAGCTTGTTAATTCTGGACTTGAAGGTTTGGAGGTTCGGAGGAGAAGGAAAAACATGTGCCGGCAAGGAATTCCACAATTTGGAAGTCCTCGGGACAGAAGAGCGGGCATAACAAGATGTTCTATGTCTGGTGACCTGGACAGTAAAAGGGTGCATTCGCTCTGTTCCCCTGGTAAATCTGTTGGGGGCAGTAGGTGGGGGAACTATGGAGGAGAGCTCCTCTGAGCAGTGCCCGTGCAGATATCTATAAAAGAGAGAGAGAGAGCGAGAGAGAGAGAGGTCACCAACGGCACGTCGGTGTGCAAGGGATGGCAGCCTTTGGGTGAGGGTAGGGTCACCGATGAGACGTATAGCTCTCTTTTGAATGGAGTCCAGGATAGCGAGTGTAGAAGCTGCAGCAGCACCCCAAATGTGGGAGCAGTATTCGAGGTTTGGCCTTATTTGTGAAGTATATAAGGTATAGAGAATAGCTGCTGAAAAGTATTTGCGAGCCCGGAAGAGGAAACCTAATTTCTTAGAAACCGCTTCTGCAATTGATGTGACATGTTGGTGCCAATTGAGATTTCGATATACAGAAATGCCAACAAGAGAAAAGGACTCATTACTTTGAATAACTTGGTTGTTCATTGTGATGGGTCTAGGGCTGGTGTATCTCTTGTGAGAAAGAAAGCAAGACTTAGTTTTGGTGGGGTTGAATTGTACAATATTTTGACTTTCCCAGTATAATATTTTTTGGAGATCCACGGAGACAGAACCCTCCATGAGTCTGCGATTCGCATCTAATTGGGCTAAAGAGACATGCTTAGAATATTGTATATTTGAATGGAGGGTGCTGTCGTCCGCGTAGCTGTGAACTGGGTTGGATGTGCTAGAGAGGAGGTCATTGATGTGGAGAAGAAACAAAGTAGGGGCTAAAGCAGAACCTTGAGGAACTCCTGCATTAATTGGATACAGTTTAGAGGAATGGCCATCCACAACAACAGATATGGTCCTGTTGGAGAGGAAATTTGCTGTCCAGGTACAAAGTTTTGGTGGTAGGCCATAGGCCGGAAGTTTATTAAGCAGCGCTGCGTGCCAGACCTGGTCGAATGCTTTGGATATGTCTAGAGCAACAATCTGGGATTCATCGTGTTGTTCTATAGACTTGTTCCAGGAATGGGTGACAAAGGAAAGGAGGTTTTTTCAGGAAGGTAGTCAAAAAGCTGGACAAATTTGTTGCCAGAAGGTGACCGGTAAATGCAACAGATGAATTTAGTTGCAGCCCTGAGAGAGAGTTTTATCCCTAGTATGTCTTTTCTTCCAGCTTCTAAATTGGGGAGTCTGGTGCAGGGTAGATTGCTACGGACGTATGCGCACACGCCTCCACGCAATCTAAAGGAAGTAAGGAGCTCATTCCCCGGGAAATTAAGGTGATTAGTGGTACAAGGAGGAGCCATCATCATTTTTGCCTATAAGGGAAACCGACTCATACACCAGAACTGGAAACGTCCGTTGGTACTTCACCGGCCCCTTGATGTATGGGGTGCTACCTCCTCGGGCGTGAAAAAATCCTTTATTATTACGTAAAGGAAAATTCCACTACCACCACATTTTATTCTATTTGGTGCTGTAGTGACAACATACTACCCGGTTCTGCATCAAGATGGCGACCCTGTCGTACATCTCACAATGACATTATCAATACAGAAAATAATATTTGTTTTATAGAAAAGTCGAAAATTGATGATGAAATGATGTTTACAACATTCAGTAACCTAAAACGATTTTGTGTACATCGCTTTTCAACAAATTAATTATCCAGCTTACTTTCATTAAAAATGTATAGATGCTTCGTAAGTAAGGGTAAATCATATATGATGCAAACGACGACGTAGTTTCAGGAACTTGACAGTTAATACGCACATCAAATCCTAACAACTTTACGATCACTACCTGGTGACACGGATCACAGGGATTTCTATACACGTGCCTCGGAAATTTAATTGAAAAGATTATCATGTTCAAAGTTTTGGCAATAGATGATTATTAGTGAAATTACTAATTTATCTCAATAACCAATAACTTTGATGTTTATTTCCGATAATCTAGTTACACAACATTTGAATTTACATTACTTGGCAACTCACCCACAGTATTAGATACTAAAACAATAGACGTAACTAGACTCAAATTTAGGAAATACGGAATGAAATAAATCAGGTTGCCAGTAATAATTTAGTTTAACTTATATATTATTTGTTTTGCTATGCGACTGCATGGTCCAGTTCTGCAAAATGCTCAAAAACGTTGGAAAGTAGCTTCCAAAAAGATAGTGAACTACATAAAAAGTGTAACTTTTTGAGCAATTATTAGGAAAAAAAAACATGCACAAAAGATCCACCGGTGTCACAGCGCTGAGAGGCCAAAGGCCTATACGGCTCATTAAACAATCTATAATCTTTACATTTGTTTCTAGTAAATTTTCGTAGAAAAAATTCACTATATCCCGACTATATATATATATATATATATATATATATATATATATATATATATATATATATATATATATATATAATTATGTTTTTTCGTAAGCGATTGTCCGAAAAAGTTAATTTATTTAGTTAAGTGGTAGAATTATTACAGTCTAAAATCTATTAAATATGTGATTCAAAACAACATGTGAACAAGTACAGTTACAGTGATTGAATGAAATAATGTTCTAGAGAATTGACATAAATGCAAACGTCTTAATCAGCACTCTTGCACAATTCTGAGCAATGCAACTCGAGGTTACACAGTCATCACACCCACGTATCGTTTGGCACTACAACTCCGCGAACTGGGGCGAAATGCCGGATTACTTTTCCTCATTTCCATGGGCGTCTGTCTGCTTCTCTCATACTGACCCCTCTGATATCTCACAAAACGTCACCGAAATTATCCAAGCTCGCATGGAATTATTTATTCCACGTACACAGAAAACCTCTCCAGTCACTCAAAAGCCCTGGGTCTCTAAATCCTGAGACAAGGCCAGACTTGAAAAGGTCAAAGCTCACAAAACGCTTCTACACAATCCCAGTCAAGAAAATCGTCAAGCATTTAACGACGCAAGAAACCGCTATGTCCGCATTCTTTCTGAGGCAAAAAACTCGTTTAATAACCACATCAATAACAAAGTCCTCTCAAGCTCCAACGGCATCAAATCCTTCTGGACTCTTGCTAAATCTATTGGGAATAATTTCTGCAAGAGCACGTTCCCACCTCTTGTTTCAGGGGATGAAATTGTTTCTACCGCCCTGGGCAAGGCTGAACTTTTTGCCTTGTTGTTCGCCGGCAATTCTACTCTCAACCCACCTCCAAATGTTCAACCATCAACAGTCCCTAATGTCGCGCATAAAATGACGGATATCATTTTAAAAACTAAAAAGGTACGACAGATGCTCTCTTCTCTTAATCACAGAAAGGCCTCTGACCTTGACGAGATCCCAGCAATTGTTCTCAAAAAAGGCACACCAGAACTTGCTCTTGTCCTGACTCGTCTGTTTCAGACATCTTACAATAGAGGCAGATTCCCTAGTAACTAGAAAACTGCTCAAGTACAACCCGTCCCCAAGAAAGAATCCAAAGCGCTTCCTAGCAACTACAGGCCTATTTCTCTCCTTTCAGTCGTCTCTAAAGTGATAGAAAAGTATATAAACACCGGATTACTAAAATTTCTTGAAAAACACAGTCTAATCCACGAGAGGCAGTATGGATTCCGTCAGCGCAGATCAACTGCCGACCTCTTTTCCTTTGTCACCCATTCGTGGAACAAGTCTATGGAACTACAAGGTAAATTCCAGATTGTCGCTCTAAACATATCCAAATAATTCGACCAGGTCTGGCACGCAGCGCTGCCTAATAAATTTGCGGCCTATGGCCTACCACCAAAATTTTGTACCTGGACAGCAAATTAGCTCTCCAACCAGAGCATTTCTGTTGTAGTGGATGGCGATTCCTCTAAACTGTATCCAATTAATGCAGAAGTCCCTCAAGGTTCAGCTTTAGCCCCTACTTTGTTTCTTCACCACATCAATGACCTCCTCTCTAGCACATCCAACCCAGTTAACAGTTACGCGGACGACAGCACCCTCCACTCAAATATAAAATATTCTAAGCCTGTCTCTTTAGCCCTTTTTCTATCTCATAAGAGATACACCAGCCCTAGACCCATCACAATGAACAACCAAGTTATTCATAGTAATGAATCCTTTTCACTTGTTGGCATTTCTGTGGATCGAAATCTCAATTTGCACAAACATGCCACATCAATTGCAGAAGCGGCTGCTAAGAAATTAGGTCTCCTCTTCCGGGCTCGCAAATACTTTTCACCAGCTAATATCTATACCTTATATACTTTACAAATAGGGCCAAACCTCGAATACTGCTCCTATATGGTGCTGCTGCCGCTTCTACACTCGCTATCCTGGACTCCATTCAGAAGAGAGCTATATGTCTCATCGGTGACCCTACCGTCACCCAAAGGCTTCCATCTCTTGCCCACAGACGTGCCGGTGGTGACCTTTCTCTCTTTTATAGATATCTGCATGGGCACTGCTCAGAGGAGCTTTCCTCCATAGTTTCTCCACCGGCTGCCCCCAACAGATGTACCATGGGAACGGAGCGAATGCACCCTTTTACTGTCCAGGTCACCAGAACAGATTGTTTTGCCCGCTCTTTGTCCCGAGGACTTCAAGTTGTGGAACTCCTTGCCGGCACATGTTTTTCCTTCTCCTCCGAACCTCCAAACCTTCAAGTCCAGAATTAACAAGTCACCTTTTCCCTCCTTGTCTACCCACGGTACGATAGTATTTAGGCTGTCAGTCCTCGTGGTGTGTTTTTGAAATAAAAAAAATCCGCCAAACTTGATGCTTCATGGTTTCCGGGCTCGTCGTCTTATGTATGCTGTTGAGAATATTCAGAGATGTAACTCCTCCACCCTTAAATTTTTAACACGTCCTCGTGTTGGGACACTTTTTCGGTTTGGGCTCTCCTGTTGGCTTTGCATAGGATGCTCTGAAGTTTTCTTTTTAAAGGAACAGAAATACAATGGTAACAACAATGGTTATACCAATGGTAATGCCTAAGTGGGAATACTGGATGGACGGTCGGAGATGGATGCTGTAGTATTTCAGACACTGCTTCTTTTATTTTCTTGTTTTCTTTCAAATGACTTGGCCTAAAATGGATATGACGTTGAGGTGTCCGTTGCAATTCTTCGACTTCTGTTGGTAGCAACGTCTTCATACGTTTCCTCATTGATCTTAAGGAATTGAGGGATGCCATTAGACCGTTTATCTGGAAGATTATTCGTTCTAACGTTGTTTCTAAATTTTCGACAATAGTGGTTGCTGAGCTAGTGGATATTAGGATCTGACCATTCTGCAGCTGATTGAATTTTTACACTACACTCTTTTAATTTATAGAATACATTTCTTACGTGACAAAGGTGTTCTTGAAGCAATTTTGGGAAGATAACAATGTCGTTCATATATATGAAACAAAACTTGTATAAATATGGCCTTAATACATTATCCATTAGGCGTGAAAAGGTACTGACAGCCCCCTTCAATCCGAATGGCATGATTTACCGAGAATGCTGTTTTTTGGATACTGTCAGGATCCTTTTAAATTTGACGGAATCATTGTGCTCGATCGAGAGTCGTGAAATAGGAGCAGCGTCCTAAATTGTCTAAAATTTCTTCAATACGAGGTAATGGATACTGGTCATCAATCGTTTTGTTTGTTAAGTTTACGGTAGTCGACTACTAAGCGCCATTTATTTTTTCCAGAAGCGTATTGACGCTTCGGGACGATCCATATCGGACTTGAGTAAGGTGATATTGAGGGCCTACTTATTTTGTTGTCTAAGAGTTTTTGAATTTGGTTTTGGACTTCTTCACGTAAATGAAAAGGGTACCAGTACGATTTGGTGTGAACAACTTCATCGTCTTTAGTTCTTATTTTATGTATAATTGATTGGTGAAAGAGAGACCTGAGTCTTTATGATAAAAAATATCATTATATTTTCGACACAAATTAGGCAGTTTTTCATATTCTTCTGTACTTAAATGATCTGTTCTTAAAACTTTTGTTACACAAAATGTTTTGAAATGTTACGTAATTCATCAGAGTAATTTTGTAATTATCGACATCTATATGTTCTTGAAAATGTATTTCTACAAATTTTGAATTTGGATTTTCTTTATTATGGGTACTCTTGCTTCCGCTATTGACTCGTAAATTAAAACATTGATTTCTTTAATACGTGGTAAAATTACTATGTCTTTTTCTATATTTACAAAAACTGATACATACTTTTCGCAAATTTGTTGGAAAGGTGTAAAATTTCGTGGATTAATTTCAAGGTAAAATGGTATTTTTTGGTTTCCTAAAGTTAAAATTTTCTTATTATAATCGATATTTCCCTTTATATTTGTAAGATGACCTGACCCTATAAGCGCGTCAAATCGATGGTGCCATTGCATGACTGGCATTGGAAATTGGTAATTAATATTAAATTCTTGTAAAATAGGATACCTTACGTTGTCTTCACAATGGATTATCTGATTAACTGACTTAATTGAAAATGGTGCCTTATAAATGAATTCTTTAAAAAATTCGTAAGCCGGTCCTGGATTTATGATACTATCTGACGCTTCGGAGTCAATCAATATTCTTAAATTTAAACTCGGTATAACAAAAAAAATACGGTAATTTAGGGGTATTAAAAATACTATTAATATCTAATAGCTTAGTTCTCCGAGACTGTTTCGTGAAAATGCCGATTTGGATTGGTGTTGTAACCTGTCAAAGTTTCAGTTTGTTCAGGAAATTCTAGTGGCTCTACAGTTTCGTCAGAGGGTTGGTTATAATAAGGGCATTCGTCAAATTGATCTAGTTGCAGGTCTTCTTGGTTAAAGAGTTCTTGATGTTAAAACGGGGGCCTAGATTGGGGTATAAAGTGGTTTCTTTGGGGCATTTGTCGTGTATATCTTAAAGAAATTAGGTTGCTTATTGACATGGGTGTCGTTTCTCTAATTAATTAAGTTAGAGCGTGTTCTATACTTGTATTAAAAATTTGAACGGGTCTTATGTTAGAAATTGGCTTAGAAGGAAACGGTTGCCTTTGATGTGTGATTTGTTGCGGTTTGTTAGATATTTGAGGCAATGTTGGAAATACTAGTTTTTGGAAATATGTCTGTCTATGTTGTACAGGTGTGTTATGATTTGTTTTTGTATTATTTTTGTTTCTCAGGCTATTAATGAAATTCGACTGTATAATCTCGTTATATATCCTATTATATTCCAACATAAGTGAATCAAGAGTATTAACACTAACTAATCTAAGATCTCAAAAGTAGGGTTCTATTACACCCGATTTAAATGCTGCCACTGCATTTTGTTGGTAAAATTCTGTTTTGTAAGTTTTTACATCGTTAACTAAATCTTGTATATCTACATGTTCAATTAAGATCTTCAGCTTTTCTTTAATTTAATTGAAATATTCCTGAATAGTTTGTGATTTAGTTCTAAAGCCAGTATTTAAATCAATTAATAAAATATTTTCTGAACGGGGGTCTGAAAACTGATTTTTTAAAGCTAATTTTATATTTTTTCCATGTATGGTTTTCTAAATTAATTAAAACGTCACGAGCGTTACCAGTCATTTTAGCTTTTATAAATTCTAGTAACATTCGATGTGCGTGTGTTTCGGCTTCTGGCCTTCTATAACTAGTAATATAAAGCTCGCACTGTTTAATAAAATAAGCAAGATGCTTCTGTCCACCAGAATATTCGGAGATCATGATCGCAGCTTGTGAATTTTTGCCATTTCTAATTTATTTAAACTAAATTAATTAAAAATTTCTTCCTCTAATTCTAATATAGGTTCTCGTTTCCTAATAGATCCCTTATCATTAGCCAAAGTACACGAACTAGTAATGGTTGTGAAGTATTACAGGGTGAATTGAAAAATATAGCGCGAATAGAAATGATTGAACAAAATTGTCTAAGGTATAAATGTAAAATAGATACGATATGAATTCGCAGATAAAAATATTGGAGGAAACTAACAGAAAGCTCATGGGTACTTCTGCTATTGGTTTCTCGCTGATTTTCCTCTGGCAGTATGGAACGATTTGCACCAGGTGTGGATGTTCGATGTTGCACACAAACTTTTAGAAAATAGACAGAAACTAGTTTTACGAAGATTTAAGGCTTGCATAAATGACACCTCGTTGTCCAATACTGTTCCCTAGCAGCTCCAATTATGTTTTTTTCGTAGCGATTGCCCAAAAAATTAATTTCTTTATGTAAGTGGTACAATTATCACAGTCTAAAATCTACTATTAAAATATGTGATTCAAAACAACATGTGAACAAGTACAGTTACAGAGACTGAATGAAATAATGTTCTAGAGAATTAACATAAATCCAAACGTCCTAATCAGCACTCTTGCACAAGTCACTAAACTTGATGATGCATGGTTTCCGGGTTCGTAGTATTATGTATGCTGTTGAGAATATACAGGGATGTAACTATATATATATATATATATATATATATATATATATATATATATATATATATATATATATATATATATATATATACATATATATCGACTCACAGTCGATGGTAGTTTAGGCGTTTACGGAGAACTGGACGTAAGATTATTTTGAAAATTTGGTTTCTTAGGTAATTAGTTCTGTTATCCATCTAAAATATTTTCAGCGCTGCTGCGTTGCCGCTTATATTAAAAAGTAACAACAAATGGTATTTTAAATGAGACACTCTGTATATTATTACAATTTTCGCTTCGCTACTACTTTCCGATTATTTTTGTATAATACTTCCCTATACCTATCTTCAGCGGTTTTCGAGAAACTAATTGATTTTCTTATTTTCTTTTTTGTGCACAATATAACTTCAACTAAATGTTTATTCCTCAGTTATTTGGATTCGTCAGAACCTGCAATTATGGATATAGTTTAGGGATTCGCTGTAAATTATACAGGGTCGTTCAAAATTTGTGATTTTACTGATAGATACAAAAATGATTAAAAGTGCATTTTTTAAATAGAACAGCCTATATATTATCAAACATCGTAAAAGACAATTAAAGTTCAGTTCAAATAATGTATAATGTTCCTATGCCTTTATAATCAGGTTTATTCTGCCATAAAAAATACCAGCAAATTTCTGTAAATTGCGGATTATTATGTCATATTTGTATTAGTATGAAATGTCATGGAACATATTAATAAAATATGACAATTAGTACATCAATAATAAACCGTTTGTGCGGTATCTAACGAGAATTTGTTTTTAAAAGAATCAAATTGGGTAGCAATAACTATTTGAATGAAGTTTTGATGAAATTGTTTATTCTTCACGGTAAATGTGATAAAATTATAGCAAGTACATGCATAAGGTTCAATGGAATGCATCTTAATTGACAAATAATGAACGGAGAGAAAATTTGTAAGATTACAAAATAATTTTGTCAGTTATGAATGAAAACTAAAAGCGAAACGAAATTTACTAAGCTAATAGAAATAATTTTCATTACGTAAAATAGCTTACAACAAAACGGCTAAACAGTAATTAACAATGTTAATACAATAACATTATATGTACACAAATTAAAATAATGTCCAAAATAATTGTTCAAAATGCCGGTGGCCCATCTACTTAATATCAGCAAATGCGATACTCGCCTATTGATAGATTATTAAAAAAACTAAGCCTTTCCTGAAATCCCATTTCCTTGACAATATGTGGATTCTTGTCAGAGAAGAAATATTAGTTTCGTCTATTAAAAATGCCTCTCCTGGAAAATTAAGCTTCGTCTGTCCAAATTAGTTTCTTTAAAAAGTTAGGATCTTCAGGGATGCGGACCAGAATGATTAAAAAAAAGTAAAAGTGT
This sequence comes from Tillus elongatus, assembly GCA_964006375.1. Classification (NCBI taxonomy): domain Eukaryota; kingdom Metazoa; phylum Arthropoda; class Insecta; order Coleoptera; family Cleridae; genus Tillus; species Tillus elongatus. Next base: position 197,154,722 of record OZ023262.1, read on the forward strand.
ATCCTATTTAGATGATCTTCCGATTTCAGGACTTGAACTTTCGTAAGCTTGTATGGGTGCATGTCATAATAATGAAAGATCCTTAGAACAGAAGTATGAGCTAAGCCTACATCTTCTTCTGCAGTTTTGATGGGGATATGCGTAAAAATAGGCTAACACATTTATAACGTTGTCTTCTTTTAAAGTGACAGGCTTCGATAAATTTCGTTTCGTTTTCAGTTTTGACCCATAACTGTTGAAATTATTTTGTAACCTCACAAATTTTCTTTCGCTCATAGATCGTAGGTCGGGATACATTTCATTGAAAATTCTGCATGTTCTTGCTATAACTTGATCACATTTGCCATGGAGAATAAACAATTTCATAAAAATTTCATTTGAATAGTTATTGCTTTCCATTCTTTTCAGATCAAATTTTCATTAAAAAACGCGCAAACGGCTTATTGTTTATGCAATAATTGTTAAATTTTCACAATAACATGTTCCATGACATTTCATACTAATACAAAATATGACAGAATAATCCAAACTTTCGTTTTCTATAAATCCAATTAACGCAGTAACAAACATTTAATTGAAGCTATGTTTTGCACAAAAAAAGAAAATCAATTAATTTCTCGAAAACCGCTCGACAGAGGTATATGGAAGTATTATACAAAAATAACCGAAAAGCAATATCAAAGCGAAAAATGCATTAATATATAGGGTGTCTGATTTAAAATATCACAGTTGTTGCTAACTGTCAATTAAAGCGGCAACGCCGCAGCGTCGAAAATATTTTAGATCAATAGAGCAGAACTAATTACCCAAGAAAGCAAATTTTCAAAATAGTCCTACGTCCTGTTTTTTGTAAACGCCTAACCTAGCATCGACCGTGAGTCACCCTGTATACACACACAAATATTTATATATATATATATATATATATATATATATATATATATATATCACACCGATAACCCAAAAACTAAAAAAACAGTAAAGAAAACAACGAGGGACTAAGATCAGAGTCACGGGGGACTCCCCGGTATATATGTAAAAAAAGAAACAAAATTATCGAGCACAACCAGATTACTATGACACGACAAATAATTCGACGGCTGTGTGGCGGAAAGCTCACCAAAACTATGACTGGCAAGTTTGTCACAAATAGTGCATGGTTTACTATGTCAGAAGCCTTGCTATAGTATAGCCCAATTTAAAATTCAGGTTGCGGTAAGACTATAGAATTCCGCTTATACTACTGCTTTATTTCGGTTCTTAGGTAAAACACCATCCACCTGTTTTAACCTTTATGCACGGAATATTAGAAATACAGTGGGTGGCCAAATTATTAGAAGCACCCGACATTTTCAGATTTTTTTAGTTGTGTAAGAAAAACAATATAGTAATTATTATAAGACTATTTATTTATTTGAATAACAACAATGTAAAGACAGTGAAGATTATGCAACTTGTTCAAAAAATTTTAAAATTATTCAAAAAATATACAAATTTGCAATCTTTTTTCTCATCCCTTCTTGCAGCCATGGCTGCCTGGATCCTACGTGGCATACCTTTTATGCATGGAAGAGCATTTTCTTCGACTTCTTTATCATGGTGTCACACATTGATGAGCCTCTTATTGAGCTGCTGCTTATTTTCTACATTTTTTTTTGGAGACTGCGTTTTGCTAGCTCCCAAATCTTTCTATTGGGTTAAAATCTAGATTAAATAAAACTAAAAGAAATAAAATGGTCTATATCCACCTTTAAATTGATCATACCTTTAGATATTTACCAAAACTCGAAGTGTTTCTAATCACTTGATCACCCACTGTATATTTGCGAGCGTATTCACTAATGTCTAATAAACAGAATACTTAATAATGCTCAAATATTATCAGCAAGTCAACGCCACTTGCAGACGTGAAGAACTTTTACAAGCTTGAAACCGTAGTTTTATCCCCCTGCTTTTCCGTTGGCACATGTATATTATTTATACGAAGGAAGCATAATAATTAGGGCAACTCTAAAAGTTGTTTATTACGTGCTTCTCTGGAATAAGAGCTATAAACGCAGTGATGGTTAAATCCTGCTTGATAACATCTGCAGCCTATTAAATAACTTTGCTACATATATTATAAGATATTAAATGGGTGTTTTCACGCAACGGCAAGCTGTAAATTTTATGAGCTTATCACTATTTATTAACATGAATAATTAATTATAAAGTAGGTTGGATTGTCACTTTGCCTTAATGCGGTTTATGCTGTCATAAGTGATGTGTGTATGAAGCGTAAAATATAAAGTGATTAACAAAAAGCCTTGACGCAGCAAGTGCGTTATGGTAGTGAATTTTCATAGAAATCATCTGGCACAAAATATTTTATCATAACTTTTTTTCTTGTGACATAAAAATCTAAATTTTGGTGTATAGTTTACTTTTTATGTCGTAACCTACCTACCAAATTTGGTTATCACAGCTTTTAGTGACTTTTCGTAGACTTTTATTTTTCTTTTTTGAGATTAAAATTTTTTTCGAATGAAAACTCAATATATTTTCGGAAAACCTCATCCGATCTTCCTGACTAACGAACTTATCCAAGCCATTTACAAAAGGAAGGTACATACCAAGTTTTATCAAAATCGGCCCATTATTTTTTGAGTTATCGGTGTGATATATATATATATATATATATATATATATATATATATATATATATATATATATATATATATATATATATATATATATATATATATATATATATATATATATATATATATAAACAAATAAAAATTGAAACTGACACCGGATATGAGTTCTACGGGTTCTAGTTTGCGCTCATTTTAAAAATTCAAAAGTCTGGATCTCCCCATTAGTGAATTATTTATACGAAAATTCACTAAAAAATTATTTATACGAAAATTCACTAAAAAAAACCAAGCCTTATATTTATCTGTTTATTGTTTTTTTAATTTTAAGTTTGACAAGATGGGATTTAATTTCAATGGAGAGTCTATTCTAGAGAAAATACAGCTTAAAAGGAGTATACAGGGTTAATAATAAGTCTGGCCGTGGCAAGTGCGTTAGGTAGTGAATTTTTATAGAAATGATCTGGCACCAAATATTTTTTTATAACTTTTTTCCTAGGAATCTGAATTTTGGTACATACTATCTTTTTATTGTCATAAACTACAAATTTGATTACCATAGCTTTTTAGTCAATTTCCTTTAAAAAAAATTCACAAACGGGACATCGCGACCTTTGAATTTTGAGAAATTTCTTCAAATGAGCGCGGTTTAGGACCCCTGAAATCCAAATCCGAGGTGCGTTTCAGACTTTATATGTTTACATGTTTACACATACACACACAGATATATATATATATATATATATATATATATATATATATATATATATATATATATATATATATATATCTGTGTGTGTGTCACACCGAAAACTCAAAAAATGATGGGCCGATTTTGATAAAATTTGGTGAGTACCTTCCTTTCGCAAGTGGCTTGGACAAGTTCGTTAGCCAGATGAATCGGACTAGTTTTTCTCGGAAAATTTTTATATTTACGGAAGTAACAAAGCTATGGCCACCAAATTCCAATAGTCCAACTCGTACGTGGGTATATCATAAAAAACCATGCACAAAAATCTGCCATGAACTTCCTCTTCTACTTAGAAGCCTTTCTTTCTGAGGGTACAAGTAAGTAGTCCCCTTACTTTATGATGACGTGTGCTTCGAAGTAGTTGATCGTGGGTGCAGTAACCAAGTACATATTGGCCTTTTTGTTCTTGAGCGCACCATTGCTTATATATTCTTTCCTTGAGGGTGAGGCAACCTAACTTGCTTTCACATATTCCAAACTTATATTTAAATCGTGATTGGAGTCTAATTTTTGTAAACACAACTTTTGTCTGTTTTGAAATAATCCTGATGGGTTCATCAAGGGAATGCATTTTGAATTAAGTGGAGATGTTAATTTATTGAATTGTTGTCAAAAGTCTCCCTAAATATACTACAAATTTGAAGACCTTTTACTGAATTTGATGAATACAAGAATATATTTGGCGTATCAGTTGGAGTTTAGACAATTTCTCTAACTAAGCTTTTTATAAGTTTGTCAATGCCATCAAGAATTTTTTTGTTTAGTTGTTCAACAGAGGCTTTTTGAAGAGGGTAAATTAACCATGGTGATAAATGTTGCTTCAAGGCAACAAGTTTTTGTTCACAATTTAGTAAATTTGATTCTGTGAGTGGGTCAAATTTTTCAGAAAATTTCCGTAGAGTATATTTCTTATCGAAAAATTCAGAAAAATTCACTTCCAGTTATCCAAATTTTTCCTCAACAGTTATAGAGGTTATCGATGAATTTGAATTCAAATATATTTATTGTTTAAATGTACGTCTTTAGATTACGATTACAATCCTATTTCTTTAAGTTTATTTTGAGCAATGCATAATAAGGCATATATCTTCATCAAGCAAAGCCATGTCATCAGCAAACCGTAACACCGAAACTGGTTCTGTATTTGTAGCCAAGTGTAAACCATGCCAAGAAGCAACTTTTTTCTCTGTGATTTCATCGAGAGTGTGATTTATGCACATATTAAACAATATTGAAGAGAGTGGAGCCCCTTGTAAAATATGTATTAACTTGGAAACATTTGGATTTTTGTGATCCTAAATCAATGAATGGTTCATTTCTTATCTGTGAATTACAAATTAGAGTTTCTATGGACTTTCTGAATTTTTTAGAATATCATCCCAAATGACAGTGACCATTTGAATCATATTCCTTAGATATGCCTAATAATACAAGCAAAGCATTCTTTTATAATACATTGGCATCATTTAGGATGTCTTCTAGAATAGAGATATTAATATGGGAACAGGGTATTTTCATGAATAGCTTTCGCTTAACATTATAAATGTCCATAAATGCTTTTAAGGTCTCTCCAATGATTCTTCTGATCAATGAGCAAATAGAAATTGGCCTCCAGTTTTTAAAATCGTTTTTGTCTTCAGTTTTATATAAATCAGGATTGTTTTGGCAGTTTTAAAAATGTATGTACTTAATTATCGAATCATGATTGCAGCTATTATGTTGATAACTTCTAAATTTTTTGGATGGGCGTTAACTGCGCTCATTATTATTATATGCGGTTCTGGCGATGTGTCGATATCTATACCCTTGATAGCTGCCTGTATTTCTTCATAAGTAATTCCAAAAGTAGGAGTCGAATTGATTTATTTTCACCTTGGTTCAATTTTGAATAATAATGGTTTAGAATGTTATCAATGGATTTTTAGAAAATACCGAAAAAATAATTATGAGCATCTAAGGTTTCAGGATTAGACGAATTTTGTTTGTCATTCTCAGAAATTTTCGGCCCATAATGTAAATCTCTCTATTTCTAAGTCTTCTCCTGCACACATAGATTTATGGCAAGTATTCTTGCTTGGAAACTTATCTGGAATTAGCTCCTCTTATTCCCAGCCCTGCTCTTCCCATTTGTTTGAACCCGTCAGTCTATCATACGGATGAAGGTCACTTTAGCTGGCATTTAATCTGTTGATTTGCCAAGTGACTTCAATGGAATCATTTCCAGTGGCCAAACAAGTCTCATGTTTAAGTTGGTCTGCTTTAAATAGTCTTGAGGCACTTAGTGCTACTTCCCTCTTTACGCATGTGCGCACTGGAGTAAGATTCACAATAGTCTCTATTGCAGCTGCAAAGTGTGATGCCATAGCTCGTATTATTCGAAGACATCAGATTCTGTAATTTTTGCAACTTGTTTTGTGTTGAAGCTTCTTCTGTTTTTGGGCACCAAAATATAGATGGATTTGTGAGCATGGGTTTAACAAGAGTGTGGTATATCCAATATACCTTCATATCTTCCCTACGAGTCTGCGGCAAGTGCAGATTGCCATTGTGACTCCCAACAGCCTTTTTCCAAATGTGTGTTCCAGTTTAGTGTTTGGTCTAAGAAGACCCCTAAATATTTAACTTTATTGGAAAATTGTATCTGTGTTGCATCCAGAGTGGGTGACTTTAAATTTAGATTCCTTCTGTTCTGAACGAGATAAGAATTGTCTTATGAGGATTGACAATAACACTTGCTGTCTCACACCAGTTTCTCACTATATTTGGAGCTCTTTGCATTGGGCTGAATTACAGCATCATGCTTCCCTTTGCTGTTATGACAATATTATAGGTTTATCCTTGGACTATAAATCCTGCTCCGCTCAATGTAGTCATTTATCAACAATGAACGACCACAGCAGAAGTGATAGCACTCCTTCTAGAAGGAAACATTTTGCCATCGTCACTGTTACGTTCGTTACTTTTAATTAAAGTACCTTTATAACACAATAAAAGCTTATATCCGTAGTCTAGAAAAATAAGCTAAATCAAAATATCGAATAGTATATGGGGTGTCCTATTTAAAATGGCAAGTTTGGTGTTCCCTGAAAACATGAAACATTCAGTGTAGTTAAAAACAATTTTAAAACATGAAGTGTGAATCGATCTTCACATAACTTTTTTAATCTTGTATAGTAGCACACACACACATCGGGCTTCATTATACTAATGTGCCAGCCTGTATATCTACTAATTTCGAACCAATCTGACTTCAGTTTCATGAATCCCCTAAAAAGTCTACTACCATGACGAGGCGAGGAAATCATTATGTCTATTAGAAAATCGTGGCGATTTGGGCTCTAAAATGTGTATTTATTTATTTTGTCAACGACTCTTTCTTTATCTTTAAAAGCTATGTCAGCAAAATCAAAAGGAACGAAAATATAAATGTATAAATGAAGTACATTTCCATGTATAAATATTTATATTATAAATACGATGCTGTGGGATCACTTCAGGAGTGGTATAAAAGATAAGAGTATTGTTTCTGAGCTTCGAGTTCTGTATGCAAAGCCGCAAAACAAAAGGATTATGCCGCCGTGAATGTGAGATGTGATTCCAGATGAAGGAATCAATAAAGAATAAAGTAGGAGCATCTCGTATACAAAGGTATTGTTATTTAATTCATGTGAACATTTCCTCGCATTCCATACAAAATAGCAGCGTTCGCTTGCAAAAATCGATAAAGATTAGATTGCTTTAGAGATAGAATGCATTTATAGGTTTTACTGTGCTATCAGACCAGCTCAACAGCTGAAGACGTCGTTTTCGTATTACAAAACCCACACGAGGCGACGCGCTAAATGTTCTCATCTATCACAATTTTGTAGCGGCTCCTATAGCTATTATGTTTTATCGATAGAAAACGTGTTTCAGCAGACAACTTAAGCTCAATGTTATATCAAATTATTATGTTGTTTATTAATACTTGTATAAAAATACAGTGTTAAGGAGGTATCGTGACTGGCAGAGATCCACGTTGGTAGGATCGCACGTTGAAGAATCAATTAAAAACCAAATTGAAATATAGCTGCAAATAGTTACATAAACTGTACCGCCACTTATGTTTTTAATTATTTTATGAGTAGATATCTATTTTGACACTAATTTATTTTTAACTAGTCAAAATTTTCCAGTAAAAATACCTACCAGGTTTTTTTTTGTTCCCTCAAGGCTCGTCCGCGGCCTTGCCGCCCCGATAGCACTGCAACCTTTGATTGATTGTGCATACCCTTAGTCTTACTCCACCCATTCCAAAATCACTGTGCCTTGAACTAGTCTGCACAGCGATTGGTAGGGTGAAGTTTTATATTGCTCTGTCTCCGGTCTAGACTGACCGTAGATCAGTTGTCTTTTGCGGTCCAGAGCTTTACACTCCCACAATATGTGCTGGGCTGATTCCTCCCCCTCGCCGCAGAGTCTGCATGCGAGGTCCCCTTCGAACCGCCCCATTTTATGCAGGTGTTTCTTGACGGCCATGTGTCCCGTCAAGAGACCTGTTGTGTTTCTGAGCTGTCCTCTGCTAAGGTTTAGCAGCTCCACAGCTCTCTTTGAACTGGGTCCGTCAATTATTGACTTCCCATGTCTGAGCCCTGGACAGTCCGCCCAGTACACCTTGTGTTGGTTTCTGACCCAGGACTTAATGGCTCCCCTGGCAGTGCTCTTTGACACGCTCAGAGCCGGTTCTGGTCCCATAAATCGTTCTACTGACCCTCTCTTCGCGAGACTGTCAGCTTCTTCATTGCCTTCGACCCCCGAGTGACCTGGCACCCAGCTGAGGGTCACCTCATTCTGCCCAGCCAGGTCGCTCGTCTCGTCTCGGCGCTTACTCACTAGCCAGGAATTTACCCGTGGGCTACTTAGTGCCTTAAGGGCTGCCTGGCTGTCTGTGGCTACGAGCATCCGCTTGTTTATGTAGCCCCTTCTCTTGTTCTTCCGCACACAGTGCAGGATGGCGTACATATCGGCCTGAAAGACCGTTGTATGGGCTGCGAGGGAAATACTATGACTTACCCTCGGTCTTTCCGACGACCCCCACGCTCCCCGCCGGATCTGTCCGTGAACCAGACGAGCGCGTCCCGTGGTATGCCCGGCGTCTCCTCCCGCCATGCTTCGCGGTCGGGGATTTCCACTGTAAAGTTCAGTTGAATCACCGATGGTGCTAAAAATATTTACAAAACTATTTGATAGTACTTTTAGTCCTATACTTGAATAATAAAAAATGTTTTTCACTTTTATACGATAAGAATGGAAGAACATATTCCTATTCTTTCAGAACCAGGATCTATTTACTTGGGTAATGTTTCACCACCTACTGGGACAGGTAAAGCGATCTCTGACGCTATTATACATTTTACGTTAAGCAACGGTTTGGATTCTGAGGATATTGTTTGCGTTGGTTGTGATGGAACAGCCACCAACATCGATTGCAAGAGCGGCGTAATTAGATTTCTTGAACTATATGTAAGCACACCTCTTCAGTGGTTCATTTGCCTGTAACGAGGCCTGACTTGCGGGGTGAATTATACGGTAAAACGGGTCAATGGATTTACAGGAACGGTCCCGGGCGCCAGATTTTAGAGGGTTTACTCCCTACGAGGGTGTCTGCGACCTCGTCACAAGACTCCGACCACCGACGTGGCGGGAGTGCCTGGGTAGCTCCGTGGAGAGGGTCCGGTAGCCTGTGATGTAGCGGGCCGTATAGATACCTCCGGGGTTGCGGGCTTTAATCGTTCCCCCGGTATTTACCTGACCTCCCGAACGTTTATAAGGGTGTAGCAGATTTATATACGATTATGAAACAGACTGAACGTAGTTTCCACTCTATTTATTACATTATAAGATTTTACAACACACGGGTATGCTCACAATATGTAATGTACTTATCGCTCTAACTTATTCTAAGACAAGTCATATTGCTGGTGACGGGCCAACGAAATCACTTATTCCCCACGGAAAGACAATGCGGGAGTCACGCGGACGGAAACCTCGAGTGCGGTGGTTTACAACCCGTGGATGCAGCCGTTAAATGGGTCAATTGGAGACGCGCTCCTCAAATAGCAAAAATGGCGCCTATCCGACGGAGTCGACAACAAGAGATCCAACGCCTCGACGTCAGGGCGTCGATATGGAACGGGAGGGTTACAGGGGAACACCCTGCGAAAGGATATTGTCGTGTACCAACTCGACCTTGGCCTGCTTGTGTACTACAGCGTCCAGACCAGAGTCGACTTGGAACAGTCGTAGTTAATACCCTTAGAAGGTCTGTGTTAGATACAGCATCGCCTTCCAGAAGTATTATGACACGCTAACAATGAGGGGATAGGATTATGAAGGGGAACGGCACTAAATCTCGTGGTCTCGACGTCGACGGGTAGGCACGTGGGGACTGAGAGAAAATATCCGAAAATTCGCTACAATTATATCAAATAAGGCAAAACTAAAATATTCTTACCTCGACGGCGTTAGATAGGTTTATTACGCCACGGACTTGTCTCTCACAATCACGGACAAGAGGGTACGGTATACTGACGTTCCTCTACAACTTCTATAAATTGACTATAATTTTTTGAATATAATTTCCAGCTAAATATTTTTCAACACGCTACGGCAAACGGTGAACTATCTACCTCAGTAGTTAAATTCTCTCTGTCCAGTCCCCAGCCATTTTGTAACGAGGCCTGACTTACGGGGTGAATTATACGGTAAAACGGATCAATGGATTTACAGGAACGGTCCCGGGCGCCAGATTTTAGAGGGTTTACTCCCTACGAGGGTGTCTGCGACCTCGTCACAAGACTCCGACCACCGACGTGGCCGGAGTGCCTGGGTAGCTCCGTGGAGAGGGTCCGGTAGCCTGTGATGTAGCAGGCCGTATAGATACCTCCGGGGTTGCGGGCTTTAATCGCTCCCCCGGTATTTACCTGACCTTCCGAAAGTTTATAAGGGTGTAGCAGATTTATTTAAGATTATGAAACAGACTGAACGTAGTTTCCGCTCTATTTATTACATTATAAGATTTTACAACACACTGGTATGCTCACAATATGAAATGTACTTATCGCTCTAACTTACTCTAAGACAAGTCGTATTGCTGGTGACGGGCCAACGAAATCACTTATTCCCCACGGAAAGAAAATGCGGGAGTCACGCGGACGGAAACCTCGAGTGCGGTGGTTTACAACCTGTGGATGCAGCCGTTAAATGGGTCAATTGGAGACGCGCTCCTCAAATAGCTAAAAAGGCACCTAGCCGACGGAGTCGACAACAAGAGATCCAGCGCCTCGACGTCAGGGCGTCGATAAGGAGCGGGAGGGTTACAGGGGAACACCCTGTAAAAGGATATTGTCGTATCCCAACTCGACCTTGGCCTGCTTGTGTACTACAGCGTCCAGACCAGAGTCGACTTGGAACAGTCGTAGTTAATACCCTTAGAAGGTCTGTGTTAAATACAGCATCACCTTCCAGAAGTATTACGACACGCTAACAATGAGGGGATAGGATCGTGAAGGGGAACGGCACTAAATCTCGTGGTCTCGACGTCGACGGGTAGGCACGTGGGGACTGAGGGAAAATATCCGAAAATTCGCTACAATTATATCAAATAAGGCAAAACTAAAATATTCTTACCTCGATGGCGTTAGATAGGTTTTTTACGCCACGGACTTGTCTCTCACAACCACGGACAAGAGGGTACGGTATACTGACGTTCCTCTACAACTTCTATAAACTGACTCTATTTCTTGAATATAATTTCCAGCTACGGCAAACGGTGAACTCGTTGATTTCGTTGGCCCGTCACCAGCAATATGACTTGTCTTAGAATAAGTTAGAGCGATAAGTACATTACATATTGTGAGCATACCCGTGTGTTGTAAAATCTTATAATGTAATAAATAGAGTGGAAACTACGTTCAGTCTGTTTCATAATCGTATATAAATCTGCTACACCCTTATAAACTTTCGGGAGGTCAGGTAAATACCGGGGGAACGATTAAAGCCCGCAACCCCGGAGGTATCTATACGGCTCGCTACATCACAGGCTACCGGACCCTCTCCACGGAGCTACCCAGGCACTCCCGCCACGTCGGTGGTCGGAGTCTTGTGACGAGGTCGCAGACACCCTCGTAGAGAGTAAACCCTCTAAAATCTGGCGCCCGGGACCGTTCCTGTAAATCCATTGACCCGTTTTACCGTATAATTCACCCCGCAAGTCGGGCCTCGTTACAAAATGGCGCCCGAGCAGTTTAGCCGAGCAGGGAGCCGTAACTAAAAACTGACCATTCCGTATTGATACCGTCCCGTTACATTACCGTTCCGTTGCGATATAGTTCCGTTACATATTATTGAATAAAAAGCCGACCGTTCCGTGTTGATACCGTCCCGTTCTAATACCGTCCCGTTCAGATACAGTTTTGTTACATATTATTAAACAAAAAAAAGCTAACCGTTCCGTGGTAATACCGTCCCGTTACAATACCGTTCCGTTCCAATACCGCCCCGTTCCGATATCGTTCCGTTGCAAGTTATTTAACAAAAACCGTCACCGTTATGTCCACTCCGCAAGAAAACGTCCCAAACTGGAAGGTGCAGTTTGACGGAAATTCCGACCCAGCTGCCTTCCTAGAACGTTTGGAGGAAATACGCATATATTCAGGCGTCAACAGCGACCGTCTATTATCCGCCCTCCCACAATGGTTAGATGGACCAGCCCTGTTGTGGTACCGCAACAACCGGGGCATGTGGAAGCGATGGGAGGATTTCCTGACTGACTTCCGCCAGTTCTACTTCCCAGTTAACTACCTGGTGGACATAGAAACGGAAATAAGCCGGAGGCTCCAGCTACCGGATGAGCCGGTCATAAGGTATGCCACCGACCTCCAAACGCTTATCAGGAGACATGGAAATATGTCCCAGGAAAAGGAGCTAACATGGCTTAAAAGAAATCTTCTACCTCAATACCGCCAAATGCTGTGGAATTGTGATATTCCAGACATTAGAACATTCATAGAGAAGGTTAAGTCCGTCGAATCCCTCGTCCAAGAAACCCGTGATAACCAGCGTTGGGCCGGGTTATCGACGAGGCCACAGTCAAACCATGCTCCGTACTACTCTCCCCCACCGAGCCCCACCGCCAGGGCAACACCGCCAGCACCCGATAGTCTACGCCGCACGTTTATACCAGCCTCCAGGAGAGCTAACCCAAATGAGGTACAAGCCGGAAACAACACCCATAGAGCAGTGAGATTTGCTCCTACTTGCTGGCGATACGGCCAACCTGGGCACATGAGTGGCCAGTGTCAAGCGCCGTCAGCCAGGTTGTTTTGCTCGCGCTGCGGGCGTCCCGACACCCTGTCGAGGGAATGTCCTTGCTTATCCGATCAGGGAAACTATTAAGGGACTGCGCCGGACCGAGGACCCCGCAGTTTCCGTCACACGAACCCTCGGAAACAAGCGTCGTAACAGAAAACCGACCGTTTATGGCGATAAGCATCGCCGAAGAGACCTTCGAGGCGCTGGTGGACACCGGGGCTACGCGCTCATTCGTGGGTGGCAAAGTGGCTGATTATTGCCACTCGAAAGGCATCCCCGCGATCCCCATAGGCGACGTGGCCACCCGGGTGGTCGACGGCAATGCCATCAACATCAGACAGGCTTACGACCTGGTGATGAGGATTGGCTCACGGACTATCAGGCGCCGCATGCTATATTTACCCACATTGCCAGTCGATATTCTCTTTGGAATGGACGTGCTAAAGGAACACGGGTTTGAGATAGACCTCCGTACCGCTCAGTGCCGACTAAATGGAGAATTGATACCGCCCACCGTCGCAGATTGCACAGAGCTTACGACTGGGGAACAAGTATCAACAGAAGGCCCTTCCTTGCCACACCTATCTGCCATCGAACAGCAGGAGCTGCAGCGATTCCTAGCTGAGGAGTTACCAGCTTTCGCAGATATCAAAGGCCCTACTCACCTGGCACAACACCGTATACGGCTTGCAAAGACCACGCCTATCAAGCAAAGGTATAGACCCCGTAACCCGAAAATGCAGGAAATAATTAATGAAGAGGTGGATAGAATGTTAGCCGAAGGCATCATAGAGCCGTCGTCTAGCCCCTGGAGCTCGCCAATCGTGATTGTCAAAAAGAAAGATGGTACACCCCACGCTTCTGCGTAGACTTCCGCAAAGTTAATGAGGTATCGGTTAAGGATGCGTATCCCCTCCCGTACATCTCGGCCATATTAGACAAACTGAGGTGAGCTAAGTATATCACCACCCTAGACCTGCGGCAGGGATACTGGCAGATACCGTTGACGCCAGAAAGTCGACCGATCACGGCGTTCACCGTCCCCGGAAGAGGCTTATTCCAGTTCAGGGTAATGTGCTTCGGTCTCCACTCGGCCAGCGCGACGTTCCAACGCCTACTAGATAGGATCATAACTCCTGACATGGACGACATCGCGTTCGCCTATTTGGACGACGTGATTGTGTTGGGAGAGGCCTTCGAACAGCACCTGAACAAGATCCGGGAAGTATTCCGCCGACTCCGTAACGCTAACCTACAGCTAAACCCAGACAAGTGCCACTTTTGCCGCCGTTCCCTCACATACTTAGGACACGTGGTGAACGAGGAGGGAATACACACTGATCCAGATAAGGTGGCGGCGATCCGCGCTATGCCCCCGCCGAACAACGTCCGTAGCCTACGTAGGTTTTTGGGAGTCTGCTCTTGGTACCGAAGGTTCCTGAAGGACTTTTCGCAAGTAGCAGCCCCACTAACCAGGCTCCTAAAGAAGAAGGAGAAATGGAGTTGGACCGTACACCAACAACAGGCGTTCGACGACCTAAAGACCGGACTCACCGAGGCCCCAGTGTTAGCGTGCCCAGACTTTACGAAGCGCTTCACGTTGCAAACCGACGCTTCGAACGACGGACTGGGCGTAGCGCTGACGCAAAACCTGGAAGAGGGGGAACGGGTAATAGCGTATGCTAGCCGTACTCTGACCGGCCCAGAAAAGAATTACTCCGTAACAGAAAAAGAATGTCTGGCCATAGTGTGGGGCATAGAAAAGATGCGGCCGTATCTGGAAAGCTATAGCTTCACCGTAATAACCGACCATATGTCCCTCCGGTGGCTACAGTCAATCCGTAGTCGTTCAGGAAGGTTGGCACGCTGGAGTGTGTTCCTCCAGCAATACGATTTCGCCATAAAATACAGGAAAGGCGCCATGAACCGGGTGGCCGACGCGTTATCGCGAAACGCATTACCGGCTACGGATACGCCGGAGGAACAGGCTTGCTTCAGCCGAGAAGATACCCAATGCACGTGGTTTATAAACAAAATCACCGAGGTGCAGAAGAATCCCGACGCGTTTCCGGACTACCGGGTGGAAGGGGGAAAGCTCTATAGGCACTTCTGGGACTCTAACGAGTTCGCCGAACCTGAAGTATACAACCCGTGGAAAATATGCGTCCCGAAAAACTTCAGGTCAAGGGTACTGGAACAAAATCATGATGCACCCACCGCGGGGCATTTAGGAATCGCCAAGACCATAGCGCGCATAACCCACAACTACTACTGGCCCGGCATGTTCCGAGACATCGCGCGTTATGTCCGGCAGTGTGATCGTTGCCAAAGGTACAAGGTATCACAACAAGAACTTCCTGGGAAAATGCAGCCGTTTGTCAGCAAGGGGCCATGGGAGGTCGTGAGTATAGATCTGGTAGGACCACTACCCCAATCCAAGAAGGGTAACTGCTACCTGGTCCTCATGCACGATAGGTTCACTAAGTGGGTAGAAGCGAAACCGTTGCGAAAATCGTCGGCTAAAGCCGTTGCCGACGTGCTCTTCGAACAGGTTATGATGCGCTTCGGGACCCCACGAATAGTTATTAGCGACAATGGCCCCCAATTCACCGGTCGCGTATTTAAAGGATTGCTCAAAGAAATGGGCATCAAACACCGTTTAACACCCCCGTATAAACCCCAAGCCAATCCCGTGGAGAGAAGCAACCGCACGCTAAAGACCATGATATCGCAGTTTTGCGACAGCGAACAGGCCAGATGGGATGAGAGATTACCCGAGCTAGTGTTCGCCATAAACACCGCTAAACAGCAGTCGACCGGCTTCTCCCCGGCGTTCCTCAATTTTGGGCGGGAATTGCCGGCACCGAACATGATACCGACCACCGAACCAGCCGACGGAGATGACGCCATCGTGGACGCTCCCCAAATCAACCGTCAATTGAATCGTGTGGAGAAGTTGCGGGAGACCTTCGAACTCGTGAAAACCAACCTCGACAGGGCCTTTTCCCAGCAGAGCGGCCATTACAACCTGAGGCGTCGCGAGTGGAGGTGTGCCGTAGGTGACCGCGTCCTACGGGTAGATCGTCCACTGTCTTCGGCACCCCGAGGCTTCGCGGCAAAATTGGCCCCGAAATATACGGGACCGTACACCGTGAGTAAAGTCGTGTCACCGGTGGTTTACGACTTAAAAGATGCAGCCGGTAAGAGGCTCCGTAATATTCACATCAAAGACCTCAAACCTTATTACCCCCCGTCTCCGTTGGTTCCAGTAGTCGACATGAGGAGAAATCCCGTCCGCCAAACACGGGGTGTAGCCGAAATCGCCATGGCCGCAAACACGATTCGCCCACCCCCCGCCGAACACGTACGCGCCATCCAACAGCGTGTGAGACAACCCGCACAGGGTCGCCGGATGCAGAACTCCCGGTTTCCTGGAACTGTACGAGGGCTCGGGTCAACGCCTAGGAGAAGGGGGCTTTGGTATAGTATACCAAGCGACCTGCAGAGCGACGCGAAGACAAGTCGCAGTGAAGATAATAAACCTCCGCAAGATGGACCCAAAAGAGGAAGTGGCGCACATGCGAACCGTTAACCACGCAAATATAATGCCCCTCGAAGCTGTGTTCACAGACCGATCGTACTGTATGATGGTGATGCCCCTAATGGAGGGATCCCTGCACGACCGGATCTCGGGTGGACATAACAGCGCCGACGAAGTGACGTCCTGGGTCGTCCAGCTAATCGCAGCGGTGGGAGCCTGCCACCGTACTGGCGTCATACACCGGGACATCAAGCCGGCGCATGTCCTAGTAAAGGCGTCAGCCATAAAACTAACAGACTTTGGGATGGCACTGCGCCTGGACCCCAACCAAGTAGTCAGAAAAAGAGCGGGTACCCCCGGGTATATGGCCCCCGAGGTGATGAATGATGACTGGTACTCGTTCCCGGCGGACATGTGGTCATTGGGGGTGACCTGCGTGGAATTGATGTCTGGGACGAACCCTTTCAGTCGAACCGACGCCGGGCAAATCAACTTGGGGGTCATACAAACAGAAAGGCCACAGGCGATAAAGTCCGTACAAGCGTACGGTGGCTGGGCGACTACCCTAACGCGGGGACTGCTACAACTTGAGCCAGGAACCCGGCTCACGGCCGCCCAGATAGAAGGACCACCGACGGAAGGGACAGTCCAAACGGTAGAAACGGCAACCGCAAGAGGGGAAGGACCACGGAGGCTAACCCTCAGCGTGGCGGCACTGCTGCTCGCGCCGCCAACGGATAGCCGGGCCGCGAGAGAGCGTGCCCGGAGGCTGCAGGAATATCGGCAGCACCCAGGTAACAAACGATACCGGGCACGCCTGGTTTTCCCCGACGACACAACTAAGAATGTGTGGATCCCCGCCCGGCCATCAGACACGGGGAACCAGGCTTAGGACATGCGACCAGACACCGAAAGAAAAACAGGCCCCGCCCCGATAACCGTACCCGCAAGCGAGGACGACTAATAGACGTTTTTTTTTATTGTAGTGCAGGATGTCTTCCCTGTCGCTGTGTTTCAATGAAAAATGGGGGCCACTCGAGGACAACGACGCTCAAGCTCACACAGAGACCAAACCTGACGCAACCCTTGGACCTTCGACGGGAAACCCCAAGTATATAGACGTCACTAAGAAAAAACTGTGCTGGAGATGCGGGACGGAGGGCCACCTACGCAGCCACTGCCGCCAGGAGAAAATCCTCTTCTGCTCTAGGTGCGGCACGGTAGGGGTCCTGTCGAGGAATTGCCCGTGCCACAAAGGGTCCCCCGGAGACCAGCCGCGACAGAGAAGCGTCGCCACACAATGCCCGATCCCAAGGACGAGGGAAGTGTCCACCCAATGGGACGCGAACGCTCTAGCCCAGGCGCCCAGGACACCACCCGGCACACACCACGAGGCGTCGACCACAAGGAAGGCACTGTGTCACTCCAGACCTTGGGACGCAACCGCCAGCAAACGTCGCCGTAACTGACCGACCCCAAGGTACACTACATTACGATAGCTAGTGTTAATTTTATAATAGGTTAAGGTTTAGTTGGTAGAGTAATTTTTTTTTTGAAAATTGCAATGTTTTGTTAGTTGTAGGTAGGTGACGGCCAACAAGTCGGTAGGGATAAAATATTTGTATGCAAATATTTTTCTGTACGGAGGGGGGGCGTGTGACGAAGTCTATATTTTCAGAACAGCCGTATGTACTGGAAACGGCTGTTCGAAAATAAAAATAATATAATTCATACAAATAAAAATTCCACGCAGTAAAAATTATTATCTTCATCATTAACATTTCTTAAAAGTACGTTTTTTCTGAATTATCGCGGCGGTGTAAAAAACATATCTGCAGAGATAAGGATAAGGTATCTTCCACCGATTAAGATGTTTCAGCCGGGGACTGGACAGAGAGAATTTAACTACTGAGGTAGATAGTTCACCGTTTGCCGTAGCGTGTTGAAAAATATTTAGCTGGAAATTATATTTGTATGAATTATATTATTTTTATTTTCGAACAGCCGTTTCCAGTACATACGGCTGTTCTGAAAATATAGACTTCGTCACAGCCAATTATATGCAAATGAATTTACACTAAGGCATTTGTTTACTGGTCTAAATGGTTACACTTCTGGACCCCGAGAGTACTCCGGCCCTATCGGAAAAGTTTGACCACCTGTGTAAACAATCCAGTGACACTTTTTGAACGACTTCCATGAAACATGCACGATTTTGAACAAAACATCGTCCAAAAATTTAGCACGGATCAAAAATCGTTAGTTAAGATCTACATCCGGGATTTTTCCTGTTAAACTCGCAAATCGACATCCAGGAAAGTTTTTAGAATTTTAATTACGTTTCGATCCAGGATCCAGATAAAAACCTGGAACATTTGGTGGAATATATTATGCAAGTTTATCCTTCTGTATGGTTCGAAATAAAAATAAATCGTTCTTGCAAGATGAGAGCTTCCTACTTTTTCAAATTGGTAAGTTTCACCTACCAAATGACCTGCAGTCATTAATCGATCCCGTGTTACAAAGAAATGTTTTTTTCGGCCACTCGGAAAATCTGCTTTGGCAATAATTTCAGACAACTATACATATTGGAGAACTTTTCGTCAGGAGAATCATTCAAGTCGGAAAATGCAGTAAGTCTACACCTATCAGAGTGTTTAAGACACCAAAAATAAATTTTTCTGCTACGGATTATATCGATGTAATATTGTGGGCTGATTCACAAGTTACTCCTCCACATATTCTGTCCTGTGAAAATGGTTAGAGAAGATACCCTTTTAGTGGCAGATGAAGCCTCAAGTGATGGTTGCACTTACGGAATAAATTAAATTCGATATCAGAAATACCATCTTTTGAGACAAAACAACAGTATGCAGTAAAATAAATAAATTTTAAATTTTTAGTGGTTTTCAAAATTAGTTGTTATATTGTCTTGGCTAAAATGTCATCGCTTATTTTTGAAAAATATACCATTTGTACTACGTCCTCTGTGATTTTTACTGGGCAAAACTCCTCTTACAATGATTACAACATAAGTTGACATAAAAAAAGTTACTTCATGATATAACTACCATATATTTACAAAACATGGATTTTGAGTAGTAGCCCTCTAGTAGTATTGTAAATTTTTTAAACTATAGCGAATTTTTTTATAATTCGCTTATGGGGAGATCTGTGTTTATATATATATATATATATATATATATATATATATATATATATATATATATATATATATATATATATATATCCGACCGATAACTCAAAAACTAATGAACCGATATTGATAAAATTTGCAAAGTACCTTCCTTTTGCAAGTGGCTTGGATAAGTTCGTTAGCCAGGAAAATCGGACCAGGTTTTCCCGGAAAATTTTGTGTTTTCTTTATAAAAAACTTCATATCTCCGGAAATAACAAAGTAAGGGCAACCAAGTTTGGCACGCGTGTTTGCATTATAAAGTGTGAACTCTGTACCAAAACTTAGGTCTCTAGCTTTAAAGACAAAGAAGTTATGGGCAGTTAAAGAAAATTTTTTTTGGAGTTTTCCTCAAAACGTGAAACTTGCAATTTTAAATGTCAAAATTGGCAATGTTAGGCAAAGAACGTGAAATAAATACGAATTTTGAAAAGAAAATGTTGCAAGAAGAGTTTATGAAAACCCTTAAGTTTTGGTGGCGAATTTTCGGTAAATTTGCAGTTTAGCTCCCGAACGCTTTTCAAAAAACTGTTTTCAGAAACCTGCCTAGTCCCCCACCCCCCTGGATCCACAAACCCCAAGGAAAATTTCTTGTTCACACTTCCCAAGGAAGTTACGGGACCAGGAGTGAGTAGGGGTGTATAATTTTTTTTAAAACTAATTTTCGTAGAACAAATTCGTTAATGCATTTTTGCATTTTTTATCGAAATATGATGCGTTTGTAAGAACAAAATCTGGACGCAGTAAGTG
Organism: Tillus elongatus; assembly: GCA_964006375.1. Classification (NCBI taxonomy): domain Eukaryota; kingdom Metazoa; phylum Arthropoda; class Insecta; order Coleoptera; family Cleridae; genus Tillus; species Tillus elongatus. Next base: position 197,174,947 of record OZ023262.1, read on the forward strand.
CGTTTTGGTAGCGAATTTTCGGTAAATTTGCAGTTTAGCTCCCAAACGCTTTTCAAAATACTGTTTTCAGAAACCTGCCTAGACCCCTCCCCCTGGATCCACAAACCCCAAGAAAAAGTTCTTGTTCACACTCCCCAAGGAAGTTACGGGACCAGGAGTGAGTAGGGGTGCATAATTTTTTTAGCTAATTTTCGTAGAACAAATTCGTTAATGCATTTTTGAATTTTTTATCGAAATATGATGCGTTTGTAAGAAAAATATCTAGACGCAATAAGTGCGTTTTGGTAGCGAATTTTCGGTAAATTTGCAGCTTAGCTCCCGAACGCTTTTCAAAACACTGTTTTCAGTTACCTGCCTAGGCCCCCCCCTGGATCCACAAACCCCAAGAAAAAGTTCTTTTTCACACTCACCAAGGAAGTTACGGGACCAGGAGTGAGTAGGGGTGCATAATTTTTTTTTAGCTAATTTTTGAAGAACAAATTCGTTAATGCATTTTTGCATTTTTAACGAAATATGATGCGTTTGTAAGAAAAAAAAACTGGACGCAGTAAGTGCGTTTTGGTAGCGAATTTTCGGTAAATTTGCAGTTTAGCTCCCGAACCTTGCCCCAAGTCCCCCCCGCCCAATGGATCCACAAACCCCAAGAAAAATTTCTTGTTCATACCCCCCAAGGAAGTTACGGGACCAGGAGCGAGTAGGGGTGCTGAGCGGGGTAGGTAGTTAAAAGGAAATATGAGCAGAAAATTCGAATAAAGCGGGCTTGGAAGCTGTCTTTTTCACATCTTGAAGCCATATCCCCCTTAAACCCTGCCTACCCCGCACACCCCCTATTCACTCCCAGTCCCATAACTTCCTTGGGGGTGCGAACAAGAAATTTTTCTTGTGGTTTGTGCATCCAGGTGGGGTCCTAGTAATGTTTCTAAAAACAATTTGTTGAAAAGCGTTCGGGAGCTAACCTGCAAATTTACCGAATTTTCATTAAATCCTTCAAATTTCAATAACTCAATTTGCTATTAACGTAAGTTTTGTTGGTTAGAAAACCCACATTTAAGTTTATTTTCGGAAAATTTTTGCATATTTTCAAACCATAAGTAATTTTGATAAAATATAGTGTATTGTTTCTACCACATAGGCTATACCGGTAATCAGATTGATGTCTGCTCGCATTTGTTACTAAATACATTTTTATGGAAATTCACTTCCATAACACATTTGCTGCATCCAGACTTTTGAAAAATGTTTATATATTTTCAAACAATAAATTTATTTCAATGAAATATGGTACATTGTTTCTGCTATATAGGCAACCAAGTTTGATGCCTGCTTTCATCAAAGAAAGGCATTTGCTATTAAAAATATTTTAAAGAAAATTCGCTACCATAACGCACTTGCTGCGTCCAGAGATTTTTTCCCCATTATCAGATCGTTAATACGCAACTTATAAGTCATATTACAGCCAAATCTATTAAACTTTTTCTTATATACGAACCCGCTCTTATCTATACCTTTTAAGACAGTCATCTTCTAAGACAAAGATTTTAGAATTTTTCATAACCGAATCTAAACTGACCCGGGACTGCAAAAAATCTATAAAGCAACTGGCTACGGATAGTAAAGTAACTTCAAGGTGGATACCAAGGCATTTAAGAAAATATGCAAGCAGATAGCCTTACAAAAAGGATAGCAACAACACCAGTTTATAGTTCAGAGCCCTATTGTGGATTAACAAAAAGTCATGTAAGAAATGAGCTTGATATTTGGAAGAGGAACCAAATGCTGCCATACTGGAGGAAAACTCCAGGATTAGGCAGGAAAAACGGTTCACCACCACGCCAAGACAGAAGTCTGAACTGATTCTTATATTGAACAGGAACGACTTGAGAATACTGACATGACTTTTTACAGGACACTCCCCAGCAAGATATCATCATATAAATATGGGTAAGGTGGACACTGAAAACTGCAGATAATACACTGAAGCAGCAGAAACAGCAGCACATTTGCTATGCGACTGCATGGCTTAGTTCTGCAAAAGGCTCAGATACCTTGGAGGGGTGACCTTAATATCCTAGGAAATACGTAAAATGGCTGTAAAAAAGATACTAGACTACATAAAAAGTTTGAACTTTTTGGGCCACAATTAGATAAAAGAGTCATGCACAAAAGACACAATGAGGTCAAAGGCTTATACAACTGCTTAAACAATCCTAGATACATACTTTTTGACTACTTCTCTGGCTTCGGTTTCGTTTCTATAGATAAAGGACGTAGCCAGTGCGTAACCTAACTGGAACAAGCGGCCCTTCTGAATTCTAAATGTTCTAGGATATTCTTCAACGTTTCTATGACTAGTTTCGCTGCATGACAGCACCCTCAGACAGATAAAAATTGAATTAATACAAAATCATGACAATTACAAATAAAGATCTGTTGCTATATTATGACGTTTTGATCAAAAAATTCATCAAAATTGAAAATAAAATGAAATATAGAGGATGGATGATGCTTTCAAAATGTCTATATGAATATCAATATTTAACATAAAAATATAACTAGCCTATAACAGTAATAACTATAATAACAGTTACAACAATAAAATAACTAAACAATAACAGGAATAAAAGAGACTCGATACAATGAAAGTATCGACATACATCATCTCGTTATCTTATTACAACTTTTTGAAAAAAATAGTTAAATGTGTTTTCTTTGACTTATTTAATGAGGAAGAAGACTATACAATGAAGGGGAATTAATTAAATCAGTGTGCTCATTTAAAGCAAGGAAGCTATTGTCATGTGTGTGCTTCTTGACTTCTAAAGCTTAAAAAAAGTCTAATTTACGTTTGTCATTGCAAAAATGTAGTGGTTGTATGGGGCTATTTCCTATAGGTCTATGTTTGGTTTTGAAAATGTAGATTTGTCAGCGTGGTTATTTCTAAATGCAGAAATATGTTCTTTGTATCGGGTGTTAAAATTTCTAGAAGTTTGACCTATGTAGATTGCGTTACAATGTGTACAAGCTAATTTATAAACTCCAGCTTTTGTATAGATTTTCCTTTTACGTTAAATAACAAATCACGCGTCATGTTGTAAGATTTAAAAGCTACCTTTGTATTTGTACAGGTATTTAAAACCGTAATAAAAACAGAGTAAGGGCAATAACAATCAATGCATTCCTTAAATAATCTAGATAATATATTAAAATCGCAATGAAATAAACATCCAGCAAATTTGATAAACAATAATAACAAGGTCCGTCATAATTTATATATATATATATATATATATATATATATATATATATATATATATATATATATATATATATATATATATATATATATATATATATATATATATATATATATATATGTATGTATGTATATGTATCCGAGGGATGACTCAAAAAATACTACACTGATTTCAATCAAACTTGGCAAAAATAAATTGGGTGAAAACCGAGGTGGAGTTTGTTAATCAGCCTTTATGCTCAAGTTTTTCCTGTGGAGAATCGGGGAAAACTTTTTGAAAACGCTATATTTGTGTAAGTATCAGAGTAACTGGAAAGAGACTTTACATGTGGCTAGAAATAGTGTAAATAAACCTATGTTGTAAATTTTAAGTAATTTAGTACACAATATGTAGTGTTTTTCCAAATTAGAGATAAAATCCCAAAGACATGCGTTGAAACGACTTAGTGGTTAAAGTCCAATGCTTGACGACAGAGTAGTTAACTGGTATAAACCATACATCAACGGTAACCAAACTAAATATATACCAGGCAGAAAACATACTAGCCGAACCACCAATCGTGAAATCTCGGAAGAAACTAGGGAAAATGACAGACGACATGAAATTAAAAATATGCCAAGTTATTGTTGATTAACTGGGGATTCAATCGATTATTAAAAGACACTATATTTGTAGCTTTATCATTAATGGACCCAAATACAGTTTTAGCGCAGCATAGATATATTATGCTGTCGCATAATATAGCAGAAATTTAAACAAAATCAAGCCAAGTCTCTATAAAAATGATTCTAAAGTACTTTCTGTTATATTTAAATTTAAACATAAGACCGACACAGTCGTGGGATGTGCTTCAATGGTAATTCTACTCATTCTGTAATTAATATTTGTTACGTATACTTTGAATATAATATCCCGGGCATGAAGCCTATCTAAATATCAGGCGAATAAAACGTTAGTTGAGGTGTGCCTAGCTGGCGCAAGTGGTTTCACGCTTGCCTCGTGAGCAGAAGGTCACGCGATCGTATCGAGTTTGATGAAAGTATGTTTTTTATGTTTTATTTTGACATTTGGAGAAACAATAGTGCACGGATTTCATACTGAATAAGTTTGTCACCGTTGAGTCTGAAATTATAATTTTGTTATTGTTGATATTGAAAAAAAACCGGTTTCATTAGGTTGACTAAAACGAAGTCATACTGCGGTGACGGTCGACTTAACCGCAACCGGAAATTACCAAAACGGCGCACACCACTAGAAAGCGTATGTAACTTAGAATAATTATCTAAAAAAAATTACGGAAAATCCATAAATAACAGATTAATTGAGAAATTAAATTCTCAAAAACACACGATTGGCACGTTTCGAATTGTTAATTTTCAGCAGCGTTGTCACATTTAATATTTAATCTCAAGAGTGTTTTGCGCTTTAACGACATAAAATATTTAAAATGCTTTTTACGCACAATCCTGCCGGCCTGACCTTCTGGACCTGACAACACCGCCTATATGCATTAAATATGTCAAAGAAATAACAGTCATAACCCCAGGTGAAAAAATATACGTTTTTGTTGCAAACGGAAACGTTTTAATTGCGTTTATCATTGAAAGGTTATTAAAAACGAAATATACCACATTGTTTAACTTTAGTACTTAGGTATGTACAACTGTTTTTAGGCCATATTCTATTATAATCACGTTAATATGTAGTTGCGGTCGACCGTTCCGCATACTGGCGATCAATAAGGAAAATAACTGCTATGTTTATAATTTGGCAGATACTTTACTTTTCTAAATACGAATTAAGTTTCCTTCTGGAAATCTTCTGTATAACTTTAATGAAATTTTTAATACAAGTTTCTTCTAAACAGAAAATTGAGTTTTGGGCATTTTTCTCAAAATGAATTAGAACGCAACATTTTTTTGATAATAGAGAGATATCGATAGTAGCACTTTGGAGATAATTCTTCAAATGTGCGCGTACTAGGGCTTCTAAAATTGATCTTCAAGGTCTGTGTAAGTTTAAAGTATTAACTTTACTAATATACCGTATACTTATAGTGTACAATTCTTTTGAAAATTCGCTACTATAACGCACTTGCTGCGTCCCGAAATTTTCTCTTATCCAGTAGCGACAATTTTGACGATTGACATGGCCGTGAAGTGCAAAACTGCACTCATCAAAAAAACAAAACGTGTTCTAGCTGGATAACATCGTCATCTAACATTTCCATCATTTGTTCATAAAAAGGCAATTTCTATCCAAATCGGCTTCCATGAGCTTCTAAGTTTGTATCAATTTATAAGGATGCATTTTGTTTTCTTTTAATATTCGAACAATCCCTGATAAGATAAACTTCAATGTTGTGGCTGCTTGTCGACCGGAGGTATCTGGCTTTCTGCAAACTCAAGCATTGAATTCAATTTGGTATCATAACTGAGGACATTAGAAAGTTTTTATTATCTGCCATATATGTTCAAGCTAGCGCAATTCGTTTTAAATTTTAATAATAATTTTACCTTTTGCCATATAGGAGTAACTTCAATCTGTGATCCTGTTTTATTCCGTAACTAATCTTCTGTATAATTACTATTTTATACATTTCTGTTAAATAAACCATGTGTACGAATTGCAGTTAACAACTGACAACTACTGTCATGCAGTTACAATCACACAGCAAGTTGCTAAGGCGTTTTAAACAAAACTAGCATTGCCAACTATGGAGAATGTTGATAACTTTTAACGTCTTCTTTACCCTCCAGAAAGGACACTGGACACTGAAATTGTCTTTGCTTGCTTTCTCATTATCAAAAATAAAACGCGAATAGTTATTAATTTTTTAGTGTGTCGTATCGAAATTCGTCAATCAGATGAATTTCTTTTTTTGCACTGTTAATTTTTCTAACAAATAAAAAATAATAGTAATAGTACTTTTGGAGAGAGAATGAAGACACTTTTCAAATGACGTATCACAAGCCCTATTTACAATTAAAAAAATTGTGGGTTGCAACTGTTACTCGAAGAGGGTTGAATGTGTGTGTGAAGTTTTCACCTTGCAGGATGACATTTTTTAATCTAAAATTGAGGTTTTTCGGAATTGTTTTATTAATAGGCACAATAAATGGAATACTTAATTCATTCCGTTTGATTGTTCTCCACTCTACAAATGTAGATACAACGTATAAATCTTTAAAATTTAAGGTATATTGTGACGAGGTCTTTGCTTGCAGACCGTTTTACGGTACAACAGATTGACGGTTTTAACCTGAGGATCTCGGGCGCCAGATTTTAAAGGGTTTACTCCTTGTTGAGGATGTCTTCGACACCTTCACGAAACTCTGACCGATCTAAAGGTCAAAGTACCTGGATAACTCTGTAAAGAAAGGTTCGGTAGTCTTTAGGTGATGCCGGCTAAATTTGTGACCCCCTAGTAAGTGGTCTCTTATCACTGACTCAGCGTAATCCGACCACGTCTGTCTTATTAAAAAATGTAGAAGATTTTGCAGTTAAAGGTTAGGGTAAGAGGCGAATTAAGTAATGCCGTTATTTACCCAACCCTATAGTTTATACAAAAAACTATTTACAAAATATATACAAAACTTTATTTATAAACCATACAAGCGCACGGAGTCGGTAAAAGCGGTGGTTTACATCAGGGATACAGGGATACATTAGGTAACACCACACAGCTAAAGCTAATGCAAAAGTGTTATTAACAAGCTCTCAGTGAAAACAACGGACACACGGGACGAAAAGTTTAAGCAGGAAGAGGCGGGACATGCGTTTCTGGACGACGGATGCGGACTATGAATCCTCAGCATCTCCGCTAGGGTCAAACCAAGGATAAACATCTTGATTACTTCAGTGAGCTTCGAATCCTCAGCATCTCCGCTAGGTTCAAACCAAGCCATAAACATCTTGATTACTTCATTGAGCTGTGAATCCTCAGCGTCCTCACCAAAATAACACAAGAGTTCCTAATGTATGGGGCGGAAAGCTTGGGTCTACACAAGGTTCAAGGAGTTGACTTTGAACGTGTTCCTTAGAGTGACCTAGATAGCCTGTGGATCCTCAGCGCCCCTATCAGGATCAATCCAAGATGGGAATATCTCGATTATTTAAGTGAGCTGTGAATCGATTGTGTACGTTTTTTCTCTCGTAATAAAATGATTTTAGCAAAACCGAATTAAAATTTAAATCACATTTAAGGACCAATGTTCATAAAATCAATGTTTTTTATTTAAATCAAATCATCCTCACTAAAGCAAGCCTGTGTAAAAAAGACAAAGCGACTATAATCAGATTGAACATAAAAGGGATAAACCGCAAATGTCTCTGAACCTCTTAAGCCGTTAAATTAGCAACGTTGGAGGACTATTCACAAACTCCTGGAAATAATCGTCTGCGTTATCTTCAGCAGCTAAGGTAAGCAACATATTATTTCATTAAACTCTAATTTAATTACAACTGCTACGTCTAATTTATTTCTTTATTTGTTTCTCTCCTGAGAAAAACGCGTGTCCTAATTTAAATTTAGATAGCGTAAAAGGTCTTGTCTGTTGCTTAGTTCCATTCGCAATCTCTCCCAGTGGGGATACAATTTTTCATTGAAACTAAAATTGGATTACATAGCTACTTTAGTATGATATCTGTAAAGTAAGTGAGATAAATATAACAATTTCAAAAATAAATTTGGTTTCTATTGTTTTAGCGAATTTTTGTAGGAAAAATTCACTAACGACGATATCGCGACTTTTGAATTAAAAAATTCTTCCAATGAGCGCGAACTAGGAGCTCTAGAACCTACATTCGGGGCCAGTTACAGTTTTAGTGAATTTTAGTAGAAAAATGGCACTAATGGGGAGATCCCGACTTTTTTTTCAAATGAGCTCAAACTAGGACCCCTAGAGCCCATATTCGGCGTCAGTTTCAATATATATATATATATATATATATATATATATATATATATATATATATATATATATATATATATATATATATATATATATATATATTGAAACTGACGCCGAATATGGGCTCTAGGGGTTCTAGTTTGAGCTCATTTGAAAAAAAAGTCGGGATCTCCCCATTAGTGCCATTTTTCTACTAAAATTCACTAAAACTGTAACTGGCCCCGAATGTAGGTTCTAAAGATTTCCGCGGTCTTTAGTATGAGACATACTTGGTTCTCGGGTTCAACCGCGTCCAGAATTTATGAAAACTCGACGTTTCGACTCCTGTTTTGGAGCCATTTTCAACAGGTAAAGGAACAATGTAAGGACACTCTAAGGCCTCAATCTGCCTACTCCTTAGAGTGGGGACAAAGGTGGGTAAAAGAAATATGTAAGGACACTCTAAGGCCTTAATCTGCCTATTGCTTAGAGTGGTGGACAAAGGTGGGTTGGGTTGTTGTAGCTTGATTACGTGGCCTCAATCTGCCTACTCCCCAAATCTACACCACAACAAGAACAAACAGAGTCCACACAATAACACACAGCGTTTTTACCATACATTAAAGGTGTCACCGACAAAATCAGTAGAATTTTTAGAACCCATAGTATCAAAACCGTATTCACAACAGAGCAAAAACTGTCAAATCTGATAAAAACTCCCAAGGATACGATTCCAAACGAATCCCACGGAGTTTACGAAATTTCTTGTTCGGACTGTTCCCGAACTTATCTAGGACAAACAAATAGACGCATCCACAATAGAATATATGAACACACCCTCGCAGTTAGAAAATAAAGAGAATAAATTCCACAGACAATTTTATTGCCCCATTATCTGCCTCAACAAATGCCGGTGACCCTCTTAATCCTCCTCATCATCTAAGTACCGTGACCAAAGCCCCCAACTTAATTGACGGTGACCCCACTACTTTCACTGATAACGAAGCAGGTAAACGGAACGACATATATACGACAAGACTTGCAACGAACTGCCAGATCGCTCTGAGGCCTAGGGTTGAACACACTGAGACCTCACAGATGCAGATTGAGGCCCTGTAATCGAGCTACAACAACCCAACCCACCTTTGTCCACCACTCTAAGGAGTAGGCAGATTGAGGCCTTAGAGTGTCCTTACATATTTTCTTTATCTCTTGAAAATGGCTCTAGAACAGGAGCCGAAACGTCGAGTTTCCATAAATTCTGGACGCGGTTCAACCCAAGAATCAAATATGTCTCATATATATATATATATATATATATATATATATATATATATATATATATATATATATATATATATATATATATATTTAAGTTATATGATCAACTGTAATATTCCTTTTATATAAAACTGTAGTAATCAGCGTTTCCCACTACATGGTTGTTATTGTTGCGGACATCTCACTAACGTTGCATAAAATATTATATTTCATTCTGCCCTTTAATGTACAATAAATAGTGTAACATAGTTTAGCTAGAATCTAGTATCTGTACTGTTAACATCTAATGAATAAAGTTCTCTATTTTTAAGCCTTGATTTGTTTAGAAAAGGGCTTATCAGTAATCAATAATATTAGTGGCGCAGTCGGTAGCACAGCCAATCACATATATTATCAATAATCATTAATTCATTTTTACGATTAATTACCTATAAAATTTTCTAAAACACTTGGTGGAATAAGTAGCTAAGTAAAGTGTTAGAAACTCAGTACAAGTGTTCCAATGCATCGAGGAACTAAAAAACCAGTGCTGAGAGGATACTTATGTGTGTGCTGAAGGAATATCAGGGCCAATGTCAGTATTGATTATTTTACGGTAAACACCTTGATGTCTTATGGAGAGCCTAATTCTTATTATAATTATGATAGTTCGGATTCTGATTCTAGCTCACTAACTATAGGAAAACATCAAAGTAAAATAGCAATTAATTCTAATACCTTACAAATAATCAATAAGTCAATAACCAATCAAGTGAATTTACTTGAAATGGCAGTAAATCGAAATGAAACTCCTGCTTTAAAGTCGGAGTATCTTAACATGCTACCAGACTGTAGCGGAGAAACAGAATTATTACCGGGATATATAAATAACGCAGAAAAAGTAGTTAATAAATTTTATGATTTAGAAAATATTGAGGACTTGCAAAATGAATATTTGATGTCTAGCATTTTAGAAAAAATTAAGGGAGAACCTGCCATAAATATCCCCTCCTGTGCTATCGAAAATTGGGCAGATTTAAAAAGTGCTCTATTATGCACATACTCAGATAAAAGAGTCTGTTATAGTTTGAACATTGAAATGACTGATGCAAAAACAGGCGCACAATGAACCGTCGTTTGACTTTTATACCTATTTAGCATTTACTTAACTTACCAATTAAATTATGCGCACATATAGAAACAGTAAATAATTTAAAGTGGGTTCCCGTACGGGCGGTGTTCTTTACGGTCTAAAGCGAGTTGCTGAATTTGCGCTGATTTATTGGCTTAACAACGCTAAATTGTTGTGATTCTTTGCTAAAGTTATAACACAATTTTTATTTTGCCCTAGGTATTTAGTAAAAAGTTAATGAATCACCTTTGGTTTGGCTACTCAGTCGGGGCACAAAGATAATATAAATTAACACAGGGCGTAGGCCTCAGCACTTGCAGTCGGTAGGTTTTAAGATGCACAAATAAAAGTCAAGAGTTAGAAGTAAAATCAGTTTATTAAAAGATGACTGAAGTTATATAATGCAGCTCGATTTAATTAAGCAGATTTAACTAAAAGAAAAACATAAATTAACTACTTTAAATTGGCAAATAACACTGCTGAGATGGGTTGTGGAGCATACACTACTTTTAATTAAAAAAATTGCTGATAAATGATGTACTTAGCTCGAGATTCAGACTGCTGCCTCCGGAGTGATGCTCGTCTCCGTCCAGCCTAGGATGCTGGAGGTGCCTCATAGTACAGGTGCGACTTCCTGGGGAAACGGCTTCGTAGTTCGGCACACAGGGTTGATCTTAGGGGTCACCGAACCTCCCACAGGATGACGGGATCTCAATATGACGGCTCTAGGCGATTTAGCGGCTCCATTTAGCAGTTACATTTAGCAGGGTGCAATTCAGCGGCTCTATTTAGCGGTGCCATTTAGCAGGGTGCAATTTAGCGTCTCTATTTAGCGAGGTGCTATAAAATTTCAGGTGGATTAGTGTTGGTTCAGAGCTTTAGGTCTACATAAGGCGACTGGTAGCAGGTTGCATTTAAATACAAAACTTATTTGTGTTAATAATCAAAAATGAAATAACGTAAATGAAACAAAATCTTAAATGATCTCTTTTAAAGTGCAATTAGGACAGCACAATAGCAAGTAATTGCTGAACTAACGCTACCACAAGCCACCATTTAACAGTATATAGTTTATAAAAAAGAGAGCAGTTATCGAAAGTGGATCTGGTACGGTATACACTAGCAAGCAATCTCATATTAATCTCAACTAAATAAATGTACAAGCAACTAGAAAATAAGCGGGTATTTAAGTATAATACTTACCCATTTAGGCATGCTGTTTTCCCGATTTAAAATTTAACTATATGATAACATTTTCAGGTTGACTTATTAAAGGAGAAGAAAGCGTGTCACGTATTTCAACCGTTTATAAAGACTTTTTTATCTTGACATGTCATCGAACTGTCGCGTCTGCAGGCGCATTCCATTGAATTGTGATGCGGTAGAGTAACTGACCGCGGAGTCTGAAGTCACTAGAGGGACTCAGACTCTGACGTTACTAGAGGGACTCATTCAGAAGCTTTATTGTAGAAAAATAAAAGGCGTTGACGCGTGTGACATGTCATATATATGTTACAAAGTATGGTTCAGCTGATGCGAAAGTTTTAAGTTGATTGTGTTAATGTAAATTAGTGTAAACAAACTAGTAATTAGTAGAATTGCAATTTAACTTACACTATTTATTAAAACTCTTATCTTATCGGTGTTAATACTGAATTCATTGATAGAACCTGCCAGTTTCCTTCTTAGGATAGGCAACCCATTTGTCAGCCATATTTTTAGCGTGTTTTCGAAGATATCTGACAAATTTTGATTAACACAAAATAATGGAATAGATTAGTGAGGGGATCTCCCCAAGAAAACCCTACAGCAGAAGATATAAATAATGTTACAACACAACAAAAAACATATTCTCATATTTCCAAATCACACCCAATCTATAAAAGTCCTAGTTAAGATCAAGCAACTATTATGAAGGCTCAACAAACTCTAGAGCGATCCGACTAAGTGCACGCAATCGGAAATATTATAGGACCCAAGAATATCAGATTTGCCTCTAAAATCTCAACTAACAGGGTGTGTATTTATTTTGCAGGTGTTAAATTGGTTGAAGCCTTCGTACAAATGCACAACAAAATACTGGTTTGCGAATCTGAAATTGGCGTTTGACGATTGATAACTCCAGCCAGTAGGATCATGATGACAAATGTCTATCCATTAATCCCCAACGAATCGATAGAAACAATGAAAGAAACAAATTGGTCTGATTTCTGTATCATCTATATCGCCTCTGCGAGCAAACGTTAAAGGAGATGCTTACTCCCATGTGCTTGGTTTTAGAAGACAAATATTTGTTCAGCCTAGAGATGATATCACGTTGCCGTCACCGTCTGTAATTGGTTATAATAGTCCAAATTATAGAATATTCTTGAATTGCGATGACAGTATGTGTTACAACTGTAAACAGCCAGGGCGTATAGCTAGCAATCGCCCTAACAAAACGAAAGAAGTCAACCTACCGTCAATTAGATCTGAGCCGAAATCAAAACCAAATACCAAAGAAAACAAAACACTTCAAATGAAAGTAATATTACAGTTAACATAAACCTACCAGAAGCATCCCGTTTAACCAAACGAGCCGCCATACAGATGAGCTCTCCCACCACACGCTTAGAACACAATGAGGATACTTTATTTTTCTCTAATGATCAAACCAATGCAAAAAAGACTGCTTCACTGTTCCTCCGCCTCAATATAAAAAAATTACAAAAACCTAAAAGAGCCGATCAAACAGTAAACGTAATACCTTCGATTGCTGAAATGATGCTTCCCGTTCAAGAATATACCTTAAAAATGTTTATCAAAACCCAGATCCATTGAGTATATAAAAAGAATACACGCCAGATAAATGTGCCTTAATAGAAATGCTTTCCAAATCATACATATAGAGCCATCAAGAGAAGATGTACCAGAATAAAAAAGAAACTTTCGTGGCAACTAAAACTAAAAGAACTACAAACTGTGTCAGGAACAGACACTGATCTCTCTCAAACAAGTTTTAGTACTGAATAAGCACTTTCATATTACAATGGAAATTAAACGGTTTTTACCATCGCTTAGAAAAGCTTGGGGTACTAATCTATGGAAGTAATCCAAAAATAATTTGGCTTCAAGAAAAGTGTAAAAAATATGAAGAAGCAAGAATACGTAATTATGTTCCACAAATCATAAAAGATGCCGTCAACCCAAGTAATGAGACTCAAAAAAATACTGCCACTTCTAAAAGACATTGAGCTAATTGATCAGATATAATTTCTTGTATTGTTATTAGGAATAAGCTGCTAATGACCCTTAGTGGTCGATGCGGCCTTTTAATTACTAATAAAAAAGTAAATAATTTAACAAAGTACTTTACACACCACTGTATAGTCGAATAAATTATACTGGCTAATGCAGGTGAATTTAAAAGCTAATTACTTAGAGAATTACTTAAGCTCCATAAAGTAAAATTAATTTTATTAGCTCATAGCATCCAGAATCAAATGGACTAATTGAACGATTTCATTCTACTCATATTGAGCATATAATACTTTTTAATAACCAAAACGAATATAAAAAAGATAGCATAGAAATAAAAGTAAATTACGCATTGTTACAATAATAGTATACACTCTGTAACAAATACTAAACCCTATGAAATAATAACTGGTCATTTGGGAACACATTACTCTTTAATTTAGAAATTGATAAGTAAAGTGTTAATAACTATATAGAAAACCACAAATGGAAAATTAAACTTCTTTATGCACATTTAAATGAGAAAATATTCCAAAAAAAGCAAACAGTAATTAAAAAGCGTAACATAAGTAAGGAAGAACTACCTGAAATTCCGGAACAAGTATTGCTTAAGAAATTTAAATCGGAAAATATAACTACAATAAGTGCCGATTTAAAAACTCCAAAAAATAATCCTATCACAATACTCATGAAAAATTTCACTAGTCAAATGTCAAAAGGTCGAGAAGACACACTTATAATTTTAAAAATCTTCAAGGTTCCTCTCAATGGGACAAGGAGCAGAACAATCAACCATAACCTTGGCTGATTGCCAATTAATTTAGTTCCTGCAAAGTTGGAATAGACAGAACATCTGTTTCAGACATCTTACAATAGAGGCATATTCCCTAGTAACTGGAAAACTGCTCGAGTACAACTCGTCTCCAAGAATGGATCCAAAGTGCTTCCTAGCAACTACAGGCCTATTTAACTCCTTTCAGTCGTCTCTAAAGTGATGGAAAAGTATATAAACACCGGATTACTAAAATTTCTTGAAAAACACAGTCTAATCCACGACAGGCAGTATGGATTCCGTCAGCGCAGATCAACTGCCGACCTCCTTTCGTTTGTCACCCATTCTTGGAACAAGTCTATGGAACTACACGGTGAATCCCAGATTGTCGCTCTAGATATATTCAAAGCATTCGATCAAGTCTGGCACGCAGTGCTGCTTAATAAACTTCTGGCCTATGGCCTACCACCAAATCTCTGTACCCGGGCAGCAAATTTCCTCTCCAACCGGAGCATTCTGTTGTCGTGGATGGCCATTCCTCTAAACTGTATCCAATTAATGCAGGAGTTTCTCAAGGTTCAGCTTTAGCCCCTACTTTGTTTCTTCTCCACATCAATGACCTTCTCTCTAGCACATCTAACCCAGTTCACAGTTACGCGGATGACAGCGCCCTCCACTCAAATATACAATATTCTAAGCGTGTCTCTTTAGCCCAATTAGATGAGGATCGCAGATTCATGGAGGGTTCTGTCTCTGTGGATCTCCAAAAAATATTAGACTGGGGAAGTAGAAATCCTGTACAATACAACTCCACCAAATATCAGTCTTGCTTTCTATATCATAAGAGATAAACCAGCCCTAGACCTATCACAATGAACAATTATTCAAAGTAATGAGTACTTTTCACTTGTTGGCATTTCTGTGGATCGAAATCTCAATTGGCACAGACATGTCACATCAATGAAGCGGCTGCTAAAAGATTAGGTTTCTTCTTCCGGGCTCGCAAATACTTTTCACTAGCTAATTTCTATACATTATATACTTCACAAATAAGGCCAACTTCGAATACTGCTCACACATCTGGGGTGCCGCTGCCGCTTCTACACTCGCTATCCTAAACTCAATTCAGAGAAGAGCTATACGTCTCATCCGTGACCCCACTCTCACCCAAAGGCTGCCATCTCTTGCCCACCGACATGCTGTTTGTGATCTCTCTCTCTCTCTCTCTCTCTCTCTCTCTTTTATAGATATCTGCACGGGCACTGCTCAGAGGAGCTTTCTTCCATAGTTCCTCCACCTGCTGCCTCCAACAGATCTACCAGGGGAACAAAGCGAATGCACCCTTTTACTGTCCCGGTCACCAGATATAGAACATCTTGTTATGCCCGCTCTTTTGTCCCGAGGACTTTCAAGTTGTGGAATTCCTTGCCGGCACATTGTTTTCCTTCTCCTCCAAACCTCCAAAACTTCAAGTCCAGAATTAACAAGTTGCCTTTTTCCTCCTTGTCGACGCCCACAGTACGATAGTATTTAGGCTGTGAGCCCTCGTGGTGTGTTGTTGAAATAAAAAAAAACACACGTTTGTACTTTTTTTATGATTTAAAACTTTTATACAATGAGTGTAATAATTTAAACAGCCAGTATAATAATATCAGAATGAGCATAAATAATAGTGTTTATAATTTAGAATTATGAAAAAGTTGTTAAATATAAACGTAGTAATATTAACGATAAGTTAAAAATATTTTTACTCATTCTAGTAATATTAGAAATAAGAGAGGTCTTGTGAATGGATTTGGTACGTTATTTTAATACGTGACTGGTAACTTAGACGCCGCAGACGGCAAAAGAATTGATGATATCTTATTACAATTACGTACAAACAAACTGCGATTACAAGAACAGCTACACATGCAGTATAGCATTAGTCATAACATTATACCAAAATTTAATAATAAAGTCCGAGATATTAAGCATAATACATTTTTTATCAAAATCAAGAATACTCCAGTTAAATGAAATGATTAGAGGTGTGGCTCCGCATCAAAATGTTCTTTTTGTTAAAGACTTGTATAATCAATTAATCATGCTGCGACATTATATTTAATATACCACAAGATATTGAAAATTCTCTTACTTTTCTAAACTTAATACTATTCATCCTAGCGTAATTCAACTTCATTATTTATTTTTAGAATTACAAAATATATCATTATTTTACAATGAAAAATTTCCTTATGTATTGAAATACGAAAAGATATTAAATTTTGAGCTATTATGAAAATTACTTGTAAATTAGAAGACTTAATATACTATTTTCTTTCTGTACCCATTGACTATGATGAAATATTTGAACTTCATTATTTACTTTCAATTCCAACAAAATATGAATCAAAATTTATAACGATAATCCCTGATGTCAAATATTTATTAAAATGAAATAAGAATTCCAATGATAAAATTATAAAGGCTCTCAGCGACATATGTATAAAAATGTAAAATATTTCACTGCTCGAACAAAATACAAACTAACCATAGAGTCTTATGCGAAGAACAAGTGCTTACCACGGGAAACTCTTCTCAATGTCAATTTATCAAACTTGTCATAAAAAGTAACAACATAAAAATTAATCCCCAACTTAATCAATATTTTGCAGTATTTATCACAGAAGAAACTTGAAAATTAATTGCCTAAAAGAAGCGTTTCCTAGGAGACTCAAATGGATTTATTTGTTGAAAGAAAATGATTGCAAGATATTCTTCAGACAACAAGAATTTGCGTTCATAAACGTTTGGAAAGCCTTTATTGTTCAACGAGTTGTAATTAAAATTAAATGAAGAAAATATATCAATACTCAAGATCGCCTTGAAGAACCTCAACCTAAAGGACATTTCCGCACCTCCCATGGTACCTTTTCAGAAGAGTTCACCCCAAATGATTAAACCCCTAGTTTGTGGATAATACTGCTTTACCTTGTGTTTTTGATATTGATTATCTACTTTTTAGTGAAGTAGTTTAAGGTTCACAAATATAAACAGTTGTCAGCTGATGAACCAGGGAGTCAACCTGTGCCCGGCAGGTCAACAACTCAGCTTCCAGGAGAAGTTTCATTTTAAGGATGGGGGAGTTATATAATCATGATCGTTATTGTCGCGGATATCTCACTAACTTTGGATAAAATATTATATTTCATTCGGTCTTTTAATGTACAATAATTAATGTAACAAAGTTTAGTTAGAATCTGGCATCTGTACTGTTAACATCTAATGACCAGAGTGCTCTATTTTTAAGTATTGATTTGTTTAAAAAATGGCTTATCGGTAATCGATAATATTAGTGGCGCAGTCGGTAGTATAGCCAAGCAAATATATTATCAATAATCATTAATTCGTTTTTACGATTAATTACCTATAGAATTTTCTAAAACATTTGGTGGATTAAGTAGCTAAGTAAAGTGTTAGAGACTCAGTAACAAGTGTTCCAGTGCATCGAGGAACTAACGAACCAGTGCTGAGAGGATACTTATATATATATATATATATATATATATATATATATATATATATATATATATATATATATATATATATATATATACAGGCTGATTCATCTAACTTATTTATTAGAGGTTTGTAGAGAAATAGAAGAGACAACAATCTGAAATTTTGGTTGCAGCTATAATACGATGCGATCTATTTTTCTATAATATTTTTAATGCACTTTAACTTCTTAACTTTTTTTTCAAATGGAACCATATAAATATTATTACATTTTTAAATTTGACGTAAAATTCTGAAGCCGATGCATTTTGAATCATTTTCCTATTTTCAGTTGTTTTTGAGATATTGAATTCTTGTAGACAATTTTGACAGATGGAGTGACTAACTAAAATGTCATTATTATCAACAATTGTAATGTTGAAAAGTATTATTGGTACACACGTTAACAAAGGAGCGTCCTATCAGCAACAATTAATGGTATTCTAAAATGTTATACAGGGTGTCTGGTATTTCCGTTCACTTTTTTATCATTCTAAATGCCAATAAGTTTCTTATTTTAAATCGAATGACCATACTATTTTTACACCATTCGACGTAGAATCTTATTCTCTATTAATATGTTATAGCATACCCTATCACTGAAATGAATATTAACAGAGATATTACAAAAAAAATGAAAAGCCGACTCCTGTGTATTGTCGCAAGCGTGCTTTAGATGGTTTTAAATTTCATATTTGACAGATAGTTAATTGTTTTATCATGGCTGATAATAATACTTACACTTATCGTGATATTCTTAATATGTTTTATACATATAGCGAGTGTGGGAAAATAAAAGTTGAAAAGTTTATTCTTTGTAAATACGTTAACAAAGGACTGTCCTATCAGGAGCGTTTAATAGTATTATAAAATGTTATACAGTGTGTCTGGTATTTCCGTTCACTTTTTTATTAGTGAATTTTTATTTAAAAAAATTCACCAATTTTTATATGTTTATATATATATATATATATATATATATATATATATATATATATATATTTATCCGTCTGATAACTCAAAAAATAATTAACCGATTTCAATGAAACTCGGCAAGTGACTTTCTTTTATTAATGGCTTGGATGAGTTCGTTAGGCAGGAAAATCGGACGGGTTTTTCCGGGAAAATTGAGTTTTCTTTCCAAAAATTTTTTTTTCTACTACTACTACTATATATGTTGCCTTGGGAGAGGACTTACTAAGTACCAAAATTCAACTTTCTCAGTTTATAAAAAATTGAGTTATTCAAATTTTAAATTTTCTTTTGATACAATTTTTTTTCTCCAAAAATTACAAAGTTATTTTAATGAAATTTGGTGGATATCTTGTCCTAGGAAATACCCTACTACCTACCAAAATTAAATTTTCTAAGATTATGGAAAACTGAGTTAATCAAATTTTTATAGCTCACTGCAGTGTTAAAATCAAGTATTTTCCTCACTATTGTATAAACACGTGTGTCTGGGAGTGACCGAATTCATTCCCAGTCGCTTTGATCTACTCATATTCGTTGAATATGTTAGAAACGTGGTATCTACTTCATTCCAAGTCACTATTAACCGACTATTTATGAAATCAAATAAGTAAATTAAACCGATTGTCATAAAATATGTAGTGTATTAAGACTAAGGGAAAAAGAAATAAAACATATATAACTGTGCACATTTTGATTATATTTTATATCCTAGCTCACTAGGAGAAATCGCCACAGCTTGAGAGAGGTATTGTCACAGCATAATATCTTATTAAAGTTCATTTGTAAACAGGTTTAATATATATATATATATATATATATATATATATATATATATATATATATATATATATATATATATATATATATATGTATATGTATATGTATATGTATATGTATATGTATATGTATATGTATATGTATATGTATATGTATATGTATATGTATATGTATCCGTCTCATAACTCAAAAAATAATTACCCGATTTCGATAAAACTTGGCAAGTGCCTTTATTTTATTGATCGCTTGAATGAGTTCGTTATTCAGAAAAATCGGACGGGGTTTTCCGGAAAAATTTTGAGTTTTCTTTCGAAAAAAATTTTTTTCTCTGAAAGTAACAAAGCTGTTTTAAAGAAATTTACTATATATGTTGCCTCAGGAGATATATTACTAAGTACCAAAATTCAACTTTCTAAGGTTAGAGAAAATTGAATTATTCAAATTTTAAATTTTCTTTCGAAAAAAAATTTTTTCTCCGAAAATTACAAAGTTATTTCAATGATATTTTGTGGATATCTTGCCTTAGGAAAGACCTTACTACGTATTAAAATTTAACTCTCTAAGTTTATAGAAAATTGAGTTATTTAAATTTGAAGCATTTAATAAAAATTGACTACCATAACGCACTTGCTACGTCCCGAGTTTTTTATCATTTTAGTAGGCACAACAACTTTCTTATTTCAAATTGAATGACCATAATATTTTTACACCATTCGACGTGGAATTTTATTCTCTTTTGATATGTAATAGCATACCCTATAGCTAAAATGAAAATTTATATTCAATTTCTGGACATTTTTACGCAAAACATCTATATCACAAAATCAACAAAAAAAAAATATAAAAAAAATTGAAAAATAGAACTAAAGCAACTTATGTCGCACATGTTGTTCATGATACATAATAATTATTCTTAGGATATTATTAGCCTAGTCCTACTTTTTGCTCAAGAGATTCCCTTGAGTTACATGATGTCTGGTACACGTTACTCTACTCTTTATAACACCCCAGTTCTCGAAAGTGCAGAATGATATTTTATTGCTTATTAATAAACAAAAAATCTCGGGACGCAGCAAGTGCGTTATGGTAGTGAATTTTCATAAAACTATTTTTAATAGCAATAATGTGTGTTTTTTTAAGAAAGCAGGCATCAAATTTGGTTACCAGTATTATCTATATAGTAAAAACAATGTGCCATGTTTCATCAAAATAACTTTATTGTGTAAAAATGTATAAAAATTTCCAAAAGTAAACTTAAAGTGTTCCCGAAAAAACTCGTTTTTTGGTCAACCTTATTGGTTAATAGCAAATTGAGCTATTCAAATATTAAGCATTTGATCAAAATTCGCTACCATAACGAACTTACTGCTTCCAGAATTTTTGTTCTTACAAACATGCATTATATTTCGATGGAAAATGCAAAAATGCAATAACATAAGGCGTGTTTGATTAAAAAAAAAAGAAAATTGGTATCACCAACGACTTATGGGCCATCCTGTGATTGTAGAAATAATTTTTTAAGATGTAGCTTAAGACACCCTATAATTAATATATACAATTTTTTTTCATATCTGGTATAATAACAGATATATTGAGCTTTATTGATTTTTTTTACGAAAATTCTACAAAAATTATATACTATTAACGATAAACTCTATAGCTAAGACTACTGCCAAGCGTCAGAGAAAGGGTCTATTTGAAATAAATTTTCTGGAAACATTTTATTAAAATGAAGGACAATGACGGTTGAAACTAAGACTTCAGGGTTTGTAAAACATTCTTCTTGAGAGATTTTATTTCCATAGCCCGTATTAGATTCAAGTTCTTTTCCTAAATGTTGCCAATTTTGACGTTTAAATCGCAACTTTGACGTTTTGTGAAAAACCCCAATTTATTTTTGTTTAAATGCCTATTACTTTTTTGTCTTTTGACGTACAGAGCTAAATTTTGGTAGGAAACTTGCTTATAATGATATAAACCCGCATATAAAATTTGGTTGTCCTTACTTTGTTAATTTTGGAGATATAAATTTTTTTCGAAAGAAAACACAAAATTTTCCGGGAAAACCTCGTCGGATTTTCCTGGATAACGAACATATCTAATCCACTTGCAAAAGGAAGGTACTCACCAATTTTGACGTTTAAAATCGCGATTTTGACGTTTTGAGGAGAACTCAAATTTATTTTTCTTTGAATGCCTGTAACTTTTTTGTCATTTAACCTACGGAGCTAAATTTTGGTAGGTGACTTGCCTCTAATGATATAAACCTGCGTATGAAATTTGATTGCCCTTACTTTGTTAATTTTGGAGATATAAATTTTTTTCGAAAGAAAACACAAAATTTTCCGGGAAAACCTTGGCGGATTCTCCTGGCTAACGAACTTATCCAAGCAACTTGCGAAAGGAAGGTATGTGCCAAATTTTATCAAAATCGGTCTATTATTTTTTATTAAGTTATAGGTGTGACACATAAATATATATATATATATATATATATATATATATATATATATATATATATATATATATATATATATATATATATATATATATATATATATATAGTATTAAGTTTTCGTGACGGTAATAGTGTTATTTTCTTAAAAAATTGTGGGAAAGCCGTCAGTTGCAAAATAAAACTCTTTATTAAAAGCCGAGCTTTCGGAAAAGTTTATTCCATTTTCAAGGCTACAACATGGAAAGGAAAAAGTTTTCAATTTACTTAGGAAAAATATAAAAGTTTTAAAATACTTACATCTAACGTGAGTTTTACTATAACTAATTATGAAAATACAAACATGAACAAAACCGTTTTTTAAAATTTGACTGAAGTCGGAAAGTGCCAAACTGACATATGAAGCTAACAATTGTCTATTTGAATTTGTTTTTTGTTTTTGTCTAGGAAATATAAATAGGGGTAGTGATTTCTAAAATTATTATCTTTCTTTAAGTTTATTAAATTGTCGTTAAAAGTAATTTCAAATTCTTCTAAACACATTCTTTTATTACTTAAGGTTTCACAGTGTAAAATAGAAACATCACTAAAATTTATATTGTGGCCAGTGTCGAGATTATGTTCAGACAAAGCGCAAGTTCTTTTTTGTAAACGTATATCACTTTTGTGCTGTGTTATCCTATCTTTAAGGACTCTGCTTGTTTGGCCAATGTATCTTAAACTACAATTATTACATGGAATACAATATACCACTCCAGACACTTTGCAAATTTCATCCTTACTTTTGAGTTTACTGAAAATGTTATTAATTGTTTTTGAATATCGAAACGTTATTTTAAAATTGGTTTCATCTTTAAATATAAACTTTAACTTATTCGAAATACTCTTAATGTATGGGATTGATATGTAAAAAAAGTTAGATGCTTCCGAAGTCGAAATTATGAGGGTGTTATGTCTGTCAGATAAATTTGATACTGTTTGTAGAGAGTGTCTTGTATTGTAATGGTGATTGTTTGAACAATTGTATAAGAGTCTATTAAGTAGTTTGGGAGGATAAGAGTTGTTAACAAAAATATTATAAAGTTTTCTTAAATTTTTTTCATGGAAAGAAGGATGGCATATCTTTAATATTCTGTTTTTTAAACCTAATAAAATGTTAATTTTAGTTTTAAATAAATGATCTGAATGAAAATTAATATACCTTTGAGAACTAGTTGGCTTTATATACCAATCTAAAATTATGTTGTTATCGTTTGTTCTGATTAATTTTGTATCTAGGAATGGTACACTGTTATCTGTTTCCTCTTCTAATGTAAATTTAATAAATTGGTTGTAAGAATTAAAAACATGTAAAATGTGTCTTGATGAATTTAGAGGAATACTACAAATAATGTCGTCAACATATTTTTTTAAAAAAGGAATATTGAAATTTAATTTTGGTATACATGTTTCAAGTAAATCATCTATAACATATTGTGCAATAATTGGAGAGATACAAGCACCCATTGGAGTTCCAAAAATTTGCTTATAATATGTGTTTTCAAAAACAAAATAACTTGAGTTAAAAATAAAATCAACTATTTCAAGAAATGTATTTTTTGGAATGGATGTTCTCTAGAAACATCCATTCCAAAAAATACATTTCTTGAAATAGTTGATTTTATTTTTAACTCAAGTTATTTTGTTTTTGAAAACACATATTATAAGCAAATTTTTGGAACTCCAATGGGTGCTTGTATCTCTCCAATTATTGCACAATATGTTATAGATGATTTACTTGAAACATGTATACCAAAATTAAATTTCAATATTCCTTTTTTAAAAAAATATGTTGACGACATTATTTGTAGTATTCCTCTAAATTCATCAAGACACATTTTACATGTTTTTAATTCTTACAACCAATTTATTAAATTTACATTAGAAGAGGAAACAGATAACAGTGTACCATTCCTAGATACAAAATTAATCAGAACAAACGATAACAACATAATTTTAGATTGGTATATAAAGCCAACTAGTTCTCAAAGGTATATTAATTTTCATTCAGATCATTTATTTAAAACTAAAATTAACATTTTATTAGGTTTAAAAAACAGAATATTAAAGATATGCCATCCTTCTTTCCATGAAAAAAATTTAAGAAAACTTTATAATATTTTTGTTAACAACTCTTATCCTCCCAAACTACTTAATAGACTCTTATACAATTGTTCAAACAATCACCATTACAATACAAGACACTCTCTACAAACAGTATCAAATTTATCTGACAGACATAACACCCTCATAATTTCGACTTCGGAAGCATCTAACTTTTTTTACATATCAATCCCATACATTAAGAGTATTTCGAATAAGTTAAAGTTTATATTTAAAGATGAAACCAATTTTAAAATAACGTTTCGATATTCAAAAACAATTAATAACATTTTCAGTAAACTCAAAAGTAAGGATGAAATTTGCAAAGTGTCTGGAGTGGTATATTGTATTCCATGTAATAATTGTAGTTTAAGATACATTGGCCAAACAAGCAGAGTCCTTAAAGATAGGATAACACAGCACAAAAGTGATATACGTTTACAAAAAAGAACTTGCGCTTTGTCTGAACATAATCTCGACACTGGCCACAATATAAATTTTAGTGATGTTTCTATTTTACACTGTGAAACCTTAAGTAATAAAAGAATGTGTTTAGAAGAATTTGAAATTACTTTTAACGACAATTTAATAAACTTAAAGAAAGATAATAATTTTAGAAATCACTACCCCTATTTATATTTCCTAGACAAAAACAAAAAACAAATTCAAATAGACAATTGTTAGCTTCATATGTCAGTTTGGCACTTTCCGACTTCAGTCAAATTTTAAAAAACGGTTTTGTTCATGTTTGTATTTTCATAATTAGTTATAGTAAAACTCACGTTAGATGTAAGTATTTTAAAACTTTTATATTTTTCCTAAGTAAATTGAAAACTTTTTCCTTTCCATGTTGTAGCCTTGAAAATGGAATAAACTTTTCCGAAAGCTCGGCTTTTAATAAAGAGTTTTATTTTGCAACTGACGGCTTTCCCACAATTTTTTAAGAATATATATATATATATATATATATATATATATATATATATATATATATATATATATATATATATATATATATATATATATATATATAAACATATAAAGTCCGAAACTGACCTCGGATTTGGGTTCCGGGGGTCCTAAATAGCGCTCATTTGAAGAAATTTTTTCCAAATTTTTAAAGTCGAGATCTCCTCATTAGTGAATTTTTTTAAAGAAAATTCACTAAAAAGTTCTGAAGTAACACATAAAAAACATACAGGCGAATTGAGAACCTCCTCCTTGTTTGAAATCGGTTTAAAAAAAAGCAAATAAAACGTATTTGGGCTTGACCGGGATTTGAACCTGGGAGCTCCCGCACTCTAAGCGGAAATCATACCTCTAGACAAACGAGTCAGTTGTTGGAAGTTTGTTTTAATGTCGTATTCCAGCGGGCGTTCTAATCATTTTAGTCATAATTCATGTTTAATCATTTATTTATATAAAAATTATAAATTAATACCTAGTTATTAAATTAAATACTGAAATCTCGGATAAGTTTTGTTTCCGCGGAAACACTGTTTCTTTCTCAACAGAATGAATGGTTGGTTGTGATCCACAATCATCATCAATGTAGTCGAAGCCAATTAAATACGCATTATTAAGGATAACTCAAAAACTACTAGTCAGATCCTGATCACATTTATATGGGACCACACGAGAAGCAGCAGCTTTCAAATAAAAGAAGAATCATCAAAATCGGTTCACCTAGAAAAAAGTTCTGAGGTAACACACATAAAAAAAACATACAGGCGAATTGAGAACCTCCTCCTTTTTTTGAAGTCGGTTAAAAATGAAGGACAATGACGGTTGAAACTAAGACTTCAGGGTTTGTAATACATTCTTCTTAAGACATTTTATTTCCATAGCCCGTATTAGATTCAAGTTCTTTTTCTAAATGTTGCCAATTTTGACGTTTAAATCGCAACTTTGACGTTTTGTGAAAAACCCCAATTTATTTTTGTTTAAATGCCTATAACTTTTTTGTATTTTGACCTACAGAGCTAAATTTTGGTAGGTAACTTGCTTATAATGATATAAACCCGCGTACAAAATGTGGTTGCCCTTACTTTGTTAATTTTGGAGATATAAACTTTGCCGTGATTAATAAATGTCTTCTCTATCTTTCGAAACTTGAGTTTGGTGAAGGGAGTTAAATGAGGATACATTTCATTATAAGTTCTCACAATTTTTTACAAAATGTTTCCACAGTCGCCATATGTATAAAACATATCACGATTAGTGTAAGTATTATTATCAGCTATGATAAGACAATTAACTATCTGTCAGTTTGCATTTACAGTATTTGTCAAATATGGAATTTAAAACCATATCATATTAAGAATATCACGATTAGTGTAAGTATTATTATCAGCCATGATAAGACAATTAACTATCTGTCAGTTTACATTTACAGTATTTGTCAAATATGAAATTTAAAACCATCCAAGGTATACTTTCGACAATACACACGAGTCGAATAAGAGTTTTAGCACCGTTTTTATAATAGCTCTGTAAATATTCAGAGAGAGAGAGAGAGAGAGAGAGAGAGTTTTATCCATAGTATGTCTTTTATTCCAACTTCTAAATTCGGGAGTCTGGTGCAGGGTAGATCGCTACGGACGTATGCGCACACGCCTCCACGCAATCCAAAGGAAGTAAGGAGCTCACACCTTGGGAAATTAAGGTGATTAGTATGGTGTGCTGGTGATTGTAAAAGAACACGATGTACCAAATGTATAGAAAAGGGTTCGATAGCTACATATCTGATTGGTTAGAACCAACGACAGACAGAACAGTCAGGACAGACCGTTGTCCAACAGCTGTTAGAGAGCCATCGTGTTAGACAGCTAGCTGTCTAACAGCTGCCCAACGGGTGTCGTCTTAGACAGGCAGCTATCCAACAGCTCTCGTGACAGACAACTAACGATAGATAGGTAGACAGACAACCAACTCAAAACTAGTATACCTTAAACCACCAACAGTTTCTATCTCTTAAGACGGTAACCAACTAACAAGTGGTTTCGATCCGACCAACAAACAACTTGTTTCAAACAGATAACCTTAGCAAGATGGAGATGGTGGGTAAGCAAGAGAGAAAAATTAAGAAAACCATTTTACAACTTGCTGAAAACATTCTAAGAAAGCATTTTATGCTTAAGCTGGGCAGAGCTGAGAATAATGAAGCTCTGCAACGGTTATATAAACCAATTGTTGAGCCACTAAGTGAAATATCTAAAAAACATCAACACTTAAACTACAGCCAATAGATGAACAAATCAAAGAAGAAGCGGTAATAGAAAACAAACCCAAAGTCGAGTTCCCTGAAGACCATGAAGTTTTTGAAGTTTTTTTTAGCTATAGGGTATGCTACAACATATCAATATAAAATAAAATTTCACGTCCAACGGTCTAAAAACATGATGGTCATTCGATTTGAAATAAGGAAGTTATTGCCATTTAAAGTGACAAAAAAGTGAACGGAAATACCAGACACCCTGTATGACATTTAGAATACTATTGAGGGCTTCTGATAGGACACTCCTTTGCTAACGCGTTTACTAAAAATAAAATTTTGAACGTCACAATTATTAGTAATAATGGCATTTTAGTTAGTCACTCCATCTGTCAAAATATCGGTTCGCGGGTTTCTATCATAAACGGTATCCTATGTAAAATTCAGATCGCTTGGCTAAAATACAATAAATTTATAGGTTTTTGATTAATAAATATCTGAAATATCAAAATTGATAATTTACCAAAATCAGCAATTTTGACATTTCAGATACTTATTAATCAAAAGCCCATAACTTTTTTGTATATTAGCCTAGAGATCTGAATTTTGGTACATAAGATACCATAGGCTTACTAATACGTAATACGCTTTGTGAGTGAAAAATAACAAATGAAATGATTAAACCAGATCCTAGATCTGTGCCTCAACTGCTACTTTCTTTCACTTGATCAAAATATGAGCAAAAGATCCATTTGAAATAAAAATTGTTTGCTATAAATAATAAAGACTGTATAAGATTAACATACTAGGTTAGACACCCGTTACACCTGCCACGTTAAGCGTATCTCAGGGATTGAAGCGTTTGCCGTCGGATCATATAGTCCTATAGTAGCTACTTTTAATTTTTTAAATTTTTTATTTCATTTTACCGGTATGTGATCAGATTGTGTAGTGTAATTCCGATGATTTTTTTTGCGAATTGTTGTATAAAAAAATCATTACAGAGATAAAGACTTTTAAGAGTTAATTTCGATTTGAATAGCTGCGCTGGTTGTTTGTTATTGTCCTAACTTGTTATAACAGTTCCATAATAAATACATCCGTAGCGACTTTTCCTGTGGCTTCACAAGTGCTTGTTTTTTTCCTGCAACCAATTTTGGTTTTTACGGCGTGGTCAGGCAAAAGAAAAGTCTTTACGGCTGTATTGAGACCAGATTGTATAAACTATTGTATAAACACTAATGAGGAGATCGCGGCGTTTGAATTTGGAAAAAAATTCTTCTAATGAGAGCCAACTAGGCCCCCCAAAACACGTATCTGGGGTCACTTTCAATTTTTTTATGTTTATATATATATATATATATATATATATATATATATATATATATATATATATATATATATATATATATATATACCTATATAGCTCCCACACCGAGAACTCAAAAATTAACGTGCCGATTTTAATAAAATTTAGTTAGTGCGTTCCTTTTGCAAGTAGCTTAAATAACATTGTTAGCCAGAGAAATCTGACTAGTTTTTCCGGAAAATTTTGGGTCTTTCGGAAAATTGTTTGTATTTCCGGAAATAAAAAATTACAGCTACCAAATTTGGCACGTACGTTTGTATTAACAAAGGTATACTACGTACCAGAATACAGATCTCTAGGTTCGAAGAAAAAAAGTTATAGGCATTTAAAGAAAAAATTTTGGGGTGTCACTGATGACCAGAGAAATGCAAGGAAACAAAATATTTTGTGTGGATAGCAAAATATATTGTATATTACAGACAAAGGGTAGGTTTCTTTAGCTCAAAAAGGCCGAGAAGTACCAGAAAAATTACTTTGAAAGTTTTATAGTTTTTTTTTCTTTAAACGTGGAAGTCCCAATTTGAAACGTAGAAATTGGCAGCTCTTAGACAGAAAACCTAAAACGAATACGGTTTATGTAAAAAAAGGCAAGAAGTGTGTTTACAAAACCCTGAGTTTTGGTCAACCGTCATTGTCCTTCATTTTACTCAAATATGTGCAGAAAATTCATTTCAAATAGACCTCTTCACTGATGCTTTGGCAGTAGCTTTAGTTGCAGTTTATGGTTTACTACCCTATATTTTTTAGCCAATTTTCGTGGCAAAAAGTCGCTATTGAAGAGACCGCGACATTCAAATTTTGATAAGATTTTTCAGATGAGCGCGTACTAGGCCCCCTAGAACCCATACCGGAGATTAGTTGCAGTTTTTATCTGTTTACATATCTACAGGTTGACGCATTTTGACGGCCAATATAACAATGAGGAAGTTGTATATAATTTACTTTTGATGAAAAACGTATTTAAAGTACAGCAAAATACTCTAAAAATATATGTCTACAAGTAAACGCCCCTTAAAGTGAACCACCAATTAGTAATTAATTATTGAAATATTAAATATAATTTAAAAAGACAGGGTGGGCGAAAACGCGATCTGATTGGTGAACAGGTTTGTGACGTCAGGATCCGGTACATCTGTGTGATACGCGGGAATCGCCATTTACCCTTGTCTTGTTTTCGTTTGTGTTTGCGTCGAATTCTGAACAGTTTTATCATAATCTTAAGTAGTTTTGGTGTTTAGTGTATACTGTAGGTTCAAAGGTAGTAAGTTGTGTGTAATCTAGACTGTGTGATGGCTTCAGAAGATTCAGAATACGAGAATGCGAAAGACATAACAGTGCCTGGACATAAATATTATACTGCTGTATTGTGCCCAAATGTACTCCCAGAACAATAACTACCCTCAACAAATTATTCTTTAATGTACCTAAGGATGAGAAAATCAGAAAGAAATGGTGTATATTTTTCTTGTATATTATTTGAATGGAGAACATTTTGAGGTTATGCTTTTATTTGCATTATATTTTATAAGAAATTACTACATAAAATCCAACAAAGATATTTACAGGATAAAATAAGGTTCATATCAGACACACCTCCCAGCTTTCACTCCTTTTAGCTCAGCACCCATGAAATTCGAATTGTTTCCTAAAAACGCAAACATTGCTAGTACATCAATTTTTGGTAAATTATCCGATTGTCCTTGGACAAATACAACTTCTGTAGCCATACTATAAGACTGTACAGTTTTTAAAATAATTAATAGGAGTATATAGATATTAAGAATACTATAAGTTGATAACAATAATTGTCCGGCACACGTAAGTCGCATAAACACTAATGGTGAGATGAGGATCTCTGTGTGAGTAAGCGAGACTCGTTTTGGCCGATACCGGACCGTGACGTCACAGTAGGCCATCTTTGTTTACGGCTGTGTTTTGGCGCGGAGACAATTATTTTGATTTTGTATATTTTTTTTACAGGAAAACTGTTAGCTAAAAATTTAAATTTTATATGGCAATTGATTTTATACAACGTGGGGAATTGGATAAGAGGAGAATAAAAAAACTCTGGACGCAGCAAGTGCGTCATGGTAGTGAATTTTCATAAAAATGTTTCTAATAGCAAATATGTTTTTTTAATAAAGCAGGCACCAAATTTGGTTACCAGTATAATTTATATATTAGAAACAATGTACCATATTTCATCAAAATAACTTTATTGTTTGAAAATGTACAAAAATTTCCGAAAGTAAACTTAAATTTTTAAAAACTGGTTTTCTGGTCAACCTTATAGGTTAATAGCAAATTGATTCACAATTTGAAGCATTTAATCAAAATTCGCTACCATAACGCACTTTCTGCGTCCCGAATTTCTTTTCTTACAAAGATGTATTATATTTCGATGGAAAATACAAAAATGCAATAACATAGGGCGTGTTCGATTAAAAAAATTCACTAAAAAAAAAAAGAAAATTTGAAACACCAACAACTTATGGGCCACCCTGTAATTGTGGAAATATTTTTTAAGATGTAGCTTAAGACACCCTACAATTAATGTATACAACTTTTTTTCGTAACTTGAATAATAACGAAAATATTGCGCTTTAATGATTTTTTAAGATAATTCGACAAAAATGATATACCATTAAACGATAAACTCTATAGCCAACACTACTGCTAAAGTATCAGAGAAAGGGTCTATTTGAAATGAATTTTCTGGGAATATTTTAGTAAAATGAAGGACAATGACGATTGAAACTAAGAGCTCAGGCTTCGTAAAACATTATTCTTGAGACATTTTCCTTTCATAGATCATATTAATTTCAGGTTCATTGCCTAAATAATAACAATTTTGACGTTTAAAATCGCGACTTTGACGTTTTGAGGAAAACCCAAATTTATTTTTCTTTAAATGCCTGTAACTTTTTTGTCCTTTAACCGACAGCGCTAGATTTTGGTAGGTAGCTTACATATAATGATATAAACCCGTGTACCAAATTTCGTTGCCCTTACTTTGTTAATTCCGGAGATCTAAATTTTTTTCGATTTTTTTCGAAAAAAAACACAAAATTTTCCGGGAAAACCTCGGCGGATTTTCCTGGATAACGAACTTATCCAAGCAACTCGCGAAAGAAAGGTACTCACCAAATTTTATCAAAATCGGTCCATTATTTTTTTAGTTATAGGTGTGACACATAAATATATAAACATATATATATATATATATATATATATATATATATATATATATATATATATATATATATATATATATATATATATATATATATATATATATATATAAACATATAAAGTCTGAAACCGACCTCGGATTTGGGTTCCAGGGGTCCTAAATAGCGCTCATTTGAAGAAATTTTTTCAACATTCAAAAGTCGAGATCTCCTTATTAGTGAATTTTTTTAAAGAAAATTCACTAAAATGTGCAAATTCCTCATTATTATACAAGATACAAGAAACTTGTATATGTTAATTATAGGGTGTCTTGAGATGCATTTTATAAAATTATTTTTACAATCACAGCGTGTACCATAAGTCGTTGGTGATACAAAATACAACCCCTCATTTTCTTGAATTTTTCATCGAAATGCATCGAAATTGCACGTTTGTAGGAAAAAAAATTCTGGACGCAGTAATTGCGTTTTGATAGCAAGTTTTCATCAAATGCTTCCAATTTAAATAACTTAGTTTGCTATGAACCTAGGGTTCGTTGGCTAGAAAACATTTTTTTACGGAAAATTGTTGTACATTTTCAAACAATACAGTTATTTTAATGAAGTATGTTACGTTATTGTTTTTACAATATAGGTTATACTGGTAACCAAATCTGATGCCCGGTTTCGATAAAAAAGTCATATTTGCTATCAAAAACATTTTTATGAAAATTCAATTCACATCCATAACGCACTTGTGGCGTCTAGACGTTTTCCTTTTAACTTAGAGATCGAAACTTTGATGCATGGTATACTTTTTTATAATATAAATCTGCATAACCAATTCGGTTGCCATAGATTTGTTATTTTCGAAGATACAAAAAAATATCCAAAGAAAACCCAAAATTTTCCAGAAAAAACGAAACACCCAAATTTAATCAAAATCAGCCCAATATTCTTTGGGTTATCGGTGGTATATATATATATATATATATATATATATATATATATATATATATATATATATATATATATATATATATATATATATATATATATATATATATATATATAGGGTGGCGCATTGAACGAAACAGACCGATTTGCGTCCAGAGAAATTTTTTTTTAAGAAACGCTGAAACACGTCAGTTTTAATATTGAGGGGACATGTTTTGACATAAAACTTAACTTTGTCACATCAACCCCTTAAGGGTGGTGATAACAACACTTATATTTTAAATATGGAACATTGGTCGAGTGTTACATCATTTGAAAGCTCTTTCTTTTCTGAATTCAGCACACTAATTTTTTTGGAAGTTTCATCAACTCGTTTAAAAATAATTCACAGTTGGAGTTGCAAGAACGTATTTCATTGTGATTGTGATAATAAATGCACTAATTCGTCAACTTTTCATTGAAAAACTAAAAAACAAAACCAAACGTTCAAAAATGTTTATTTAGTTAAGTAAGTGTTCAAATTGTTGACCACCAGCTTCCATACAAAAGTACAAATTTTGTTCAAAGCGAGCTCTGACATTCTGGGGCATTTGTGGAGTTATTAGACGGCATTATTCAACAATGCGTCGTCGTAATTCTTCCTGAGACTTCGGTTTTGTTGCGTAAATTCTACTCTTTAAATAGCCCCATAGAAAGAAGTCTAAAGGAGTTAAATCCGGTGATCTAGGGGCCACTCAATAGCACCTCTACGCCCAATCCATTGTCCTGGAAACTCTCTGTTTAAAAACACGTTGTGAAAAATGCAGAGGAGCTTCATCTTGTTGAAACACTAATTGATTTTCTTGATAGCGATAATCATTTTCAACAATGTCAATTAGTAGAGGGTAAACGATATCTTCAAGTAACTCCAAATACGTTTCGCCACTCAAATTGCCATCAAGAAAAATTGGTCCGATTAAACGGACTCCAAAAATGCCATTCCAGACATTCAATTTTTGTGGAGTTTGAGTGTGGACTTCGTGAAAATTTGTTGGATTATTATTTGCCCAATAAGGACAATTATGACGATTCACTGTAGAGTTTAATAAAAACATACACTCGTTTGATATTGAACAGATAGTTCCAGTTATCAGCTATTCGTGCAGTCATAACTTCACAAAACTCCAGCCGCCGATCAAAATCATCTTCATTCGTTTGTAGTACAAGATGAATTTTATACGGGTGAAATTTATGATGCTTCAATATTCGCTGAATAGTTTGAAATAATGGCCAATTTTCGCGTGCTCAAAGTTGGGTCTGCAGCAATTTGTCGTAAAACTTCAATCTCAGTAGTCTCATTTCTAACCGGAAGTTCACGTTCAGGATCCCGTTTTTTGTTGGCTACTGAACCACTTTGTCGAAACTTTGCAACTAACTCCAAAACGTATTTTCTGTTAAGAAATCTGTTCGGAGGTCGTTCATTAAACAAATTTGCGGTATGGTTGGCACACTTATCCTTTTTGAAAAAAAAAGTAATTATTTCAACTCTTTCTTCTACAGAATACACCATTGTGAAACTAATTTTCGGTAGTACTGTCAAGTATCAAACCGACCGATGAACTGAAATAATAAACCAGATTTCTCTCATTCCGATAAGAAATGGTCTGATAGTCAATTTTTTGGTTACAAATCAACAAAACATTGACTATTAGCACATTTCTTATCGGAATGAGTGAAATGCGTTTTGCATTTTCAACTGTGAATAATAAAATATAAAATTTTAAACGAGTTGATAAAACTAAAAAAAAATGATGTGCTGAATTCAGAAAAAAAAAAGAGATTTCAAATGATGCAACACTCGACCCATGTTTCTTATTTAAAATATAAGGGTTGTTATCATCACCCTTAAGGGGTTAGTGTGACAAAGTTAAGTTTTATGTCAAAACATGTCCCCTCAATATTAAAATTGAATTGTTTCAGAGTTTCTTAAAATATATATATCTGGACGCAAATCGGTCTGATTTGTTTTCAATGCGCCACCTTATATATATATATATATATATATATATATATATATATATATATATATATATATATATATATATATATATATACATATATATATATAACACATAAAAATTGAAGTGACCCCAGATCTGTGTTCTAGCGGGCCTAATTCGCACTCATTTGAAGAAATTGTTTCAAAATTCAAAAGTTGCTATCTCTTCATAAGTGAATATTTCCTACGAAAATTTACTAGACACGTACGGCGAATTGACAACATTCTCCTATATTAAAGTCAGTTAAAAATTGTAATTAGTCTTGGCTACTGCAAAACACAATTTTTTAAAACCCTTTTAGTGATTTATCGTCAAAAGAAAACATTTTCTAAACAATCTCACTAAGATATTATTAACATTTAGTAACATGCTTTGTCTTCGTAATAAAAGCGATTTATTTGACGCTTAACGGGGTATCAGTATTCTGTAAACTTCATGCTTCCGTACATGTCTGGAATTTATGTTGCTTGGTATCACTGCGAACTACGGCGATATAATTTAATTTATTGCCACTGTTATCAGTAGTTTATATTTTACATTACAACAATGTCGTCCTAGGAACGAACATAGTGTCATATTTAAGTCTAACGCGACAATTTCCTAAGCTTCAGCGTTTTGAAATTTCATACAACGAAGTAAAACAAGACTGTGATGCTAAAATTGTAAGGGTATTGTGTCAGCACTTTGCAAAGATAATGGATTTCTAAATGACTAGTGTCAAGCTGAGATATAAACGTTGTGAAACTTACTTTCATTCAGAAGTAAATCAAATGAAAAAGTCTGGACACAGCAAGTGCATTATAGTAGTGAATGTTCAAAAAAATGTTTTTAAATAGAATATGTTTTTTTAAATGAAATAAGGCATCAAATTTGGTTACCAGTATAACCTATATAGTAGAAACAATACAGGGTGGCGCATTGAAAACAAAACAGACTAATTGGGCCCAGAGAATATTTTTTTAAGAAACGCTGCAACAGGTCAATTTTAATATTGAGGGGGACATGTTTTGACATAAAACTCAACTTTGTTACATCAACCTTTTAAGGGTGGTTATAACAACTGTTACATTTTAAA
The DNA here is from genome assembly GCA_964006375.1 of Tillus elongatus. Lineage (NCBI taxonomy): Eukaryota > Metazoa > Arthropoda > Insecta > Coleoptera > Cleridae > Tillus > Tillus elongatus. The sequence continues at coordinate 197,211,207 of OZ023262.1, forward strand.
TAGGGAACATGGGTCGAGTGTTACATCATTTGAAAGCTCTTTCTCTTCTGAATTCAGCACACATTTTTTTTGGAAGTTTTATCAACTCGTTTGAAAATTATTTACAGTTGGAGTTGCAAGAACGTATTTGATTCGTTGTGATAAGAAATGCACTAATTAGTCAATTTTTTGTTAAAAAAACTAAAAAACAAAACCAAACGTTCAAAAATGTTTCTTCAGTTAGGTAAGTGTTCAAATTGTTAAACACCAGCTTCCATACAAAAGTACAAATTTTGTTCAAAACGAGCTCTGACATTCTGGAGCATTTGTGGAGTTATTAGACGGCATTCTTCCACAATGCGTCGTCGTAATTCTTCCAGAGATTCCGGTTCTGTTAAGTAAATTCCACTCTTTAAATCGCCCCATAGAACGAAGTCTAAAGGACTTAAATCCGGTGATTTATGGGGCCACTCAATAGCACCTCTACGCCCAATCCATTGTCCTGGAAACTCTCTGTTCAAAAACTCCCTAACACGCTGTGAAAAATGCGGAGAAGCTCCATCTTGTTGAAACACTAATTGATTTTCTTGATAGCGATTATCATTTTCAACAATGTCAATTAGTGGAGGGTAAACGATATCTTCTAGTAACTCTAAATACGTTTCTCCACTCAAATTGCCATCAATAAAAATTGGTCCGATTAACGGTCTCCAAAAATGCCAGCCCAGACATTCAATTTCTGTGGAGTTTGAGTGTGGACTTCGTGAAAATTTCTTGGATTATTATCTGCCTAATAACGACAATTATGACGATTGACTGTAGAGTTCAATAAAAACGCACACTCGTCTGAAAAAGAGATATTGAACAGAAAGTTCCCGTTATCAGCTATTCGTGCAGTCATAACTTCAGAAAACTCTAGACGCCGATCAAAATCATCTTCATTCAGTTGTTGTACAAAATGAATTTTACACGGGTGAAATTTATGATGCTTCAGTATTCGCTGAATAGTTCTTCTTTTGATGTTTGAAACAGTGGCCAATTTTCTCGTACTCAAAGTTGGGTCTGCAGCAATTTGTCCTAAAACTTCAATCTCAGCAGCCTCATTTCTAACCGGAAATTCACGTTCAGGATCCAGTTTTTTGTTGACTACTGAACAACTTTGTCGAAACTTTGCAACTAACTCCAAAATGTATTTTCTGTTAAGAAATCTGTTCGGATGTGGTTCATTAAACAAATTTACGGTACGGTTGGCACAGTCATCGTTTTTGAAACGAGTAATTAATTTCAACTCTTTCTTCTACAGAATACACCACTGTGAAATTAATTTTCGGTAGTACTATCAAGTATCAAGCCGACCGAAGTAGACAAGAACTGTTTCAGAATCTCTTCTATGTCAGAGAGTGCAAACAAAGGGCTATACATCAATAGCAGAGCTCGGTTTAAGGAATTTTTGTTTTTATTGGCTCAGAAATATACATATTTTCGTACGCATCTAACTTTGCTGGTTGTCTTACATTTTTGATAAGCTCAAGATTTTCTTTATCTATGTGGTGATCAGTACCCCAGATATCTTGTGCCACGCATGACTTGTCTACGCAAATTTCTTAGTAAATAGGTTAATGAAATTTCCTTTAAGTAAAAGTAGATTCGAATACATAAAAAAAAACGTGGCGAAATATAATATTTGAATTGCTTAGTGGAAAAATTAATTAATAGACATAGGGCAAAGATAATGTTACCAAATCACACGATATACAGGAAAGATAAAATGGAGAAAAGTTTGTTTGCCTATCATTTGAACCGCGAGATAAATAGAGCCACAACAACAGGCTATTGTGCAACAATGTATCCTGGCCTCCTTAGAAACCGCAGTGTCATCATAATAGTGAAGTGGCGCCTGTAGGAATGCAGGCGTAAAACCAGCAAGTGTGAACGGAATATCTCCGGTGACATTCAGCATTAGCAGATCCAGGTCACCTCCAGAGACAATAGTGCCACGCCTGGAGGGGAAGCCTATAAATAGGATAAGCACCGAGATAGGAGTGTTCATTGCTTGTTTCCTAGTTAGTCTGGCACATGGCGTGTCAAGTATTTTAATATCACTTATATATATATTTTTTGTCTCATTATTGTATTAAGTAATCATTGTGTTTAAGTAATAATAAATTGTTTAAAAAAGTTAATTGTCTTAACGCTAAAGTTAAGTGGCGCAGTCGTTAGTATTGGTTAAGAAACTGAAAGAATATCGATTTCTAAGCGTATCGACGCCCAATAACCAATTAGAACCAAGTTACGCAGAAGTCATAGCCAAGCAGCCAAATGGGAGCAGAAACCATCATAGTATTGTAAGTTGTTTACTGCTATCCAATTTCACATTTTCCTGCCATATTTTTCAATTGTATGTGTGTGTATTGATATAATTATATGTCAGACTCAGAAGACGAGTCACAAAGCTTAGGGAATATTGAGTACAGATTGAGATCGATAAGTATAAGCGATAATATCGCAACAGTAACTAATTCAAATAGTAGTAATAGTAGTAGCAACATGACTGACCAGTTCAAAGAATTTTTCTTAAAAGCTATTCCCGAATTTGACGGGCAACCAGCTAATGTGGGTAATTTTTTAAAGTCATGCGACCTCGTAATGAACCAATTTTATATGCCAAACGAGAATTTATATATGAATCATTTCTTATTAAATTACATTCAAACAAAACTAACGGGAACAGCGAGGCTTATAATTAACACTAAGATAATAAACACATGGACCGACTTGAGAAGCGCTATTGTGGACAATTTTTGCGATCAGCGCGATTCTAGTAGCCTACTTGCAGAACTATTCACCTTGAAACAAAGGAATGCGGAAGATGCCCTTGCATTCGCTAACAGATGCAGGCATATCGAACAATTACTCATATCTAATCTAATAGCTAACGAACAGAACGAAGGCGTTAAAGTAATAAAAATGAACATTTACCAGGAACAAACATTAAAAGCATTTTTAGGCGGAATTAGGAACCCGTTAGGTCTAGCTCTTAGAAGTAGGTCACCAGGAAGCATAGAAGACGCCCTAAAGTTTGTATTCGCAGAAGAAAATTTCGATTATAGGGACAAAACAGTACAAAAAAATTTTAATCAGAATAGGTCAGACGGACAAAAATTCTTTCCAAGACAAAATAACGCACCGTTTAACAATGTGCAGTTTCAACGACCGTTTCAACCTAATTTCAGACCTTTTCAACAACACAATAACCAACAACATAACCCAACGAACTTTCAACCTAATTTTAGACCATCTCAGCAACAAAATAGACCGCAATATAATCAAACGAGTTTTCAAAATAGACAAAATCCGCAATTTATGAATAGAATTAATTTTTCAAACAATTTTAGACGACAGAATTTTAATAACCCACAGGGACAAAACCCTATAATTAACAATAGGAACTATCACGAACCAATGGAAGTAGACAGCTCGAATACGAGGTTGTCACAAAGACGAGCAGCCCCATTACATAATACAGAGTTTAGCGATTACAACGTAACCAATGAAGATTACGAATCAAATAGCATAGACTACGAAACAAACGATACAAATTACGCAAATTATGAGGCAAGCCAGGGAAATTCACCTGCTGACGAATACGATAACCAACACGGAAATTTTCCCATCGCGAGCACCTCCCAACACGACACGTAGTCGACGTACTTAATATTAATGATTTAAATAGGTTACCATATATAGAAATTAAAGAAATTAGAGGAAAATTATTGATAGACAGCGGATCGTCGAAAAATCTATTAAACCCAACAATAGCCCATCAAGATTTCGCAAACAAAATAAGGACACAACCCTTCATGATTCGGACCCCGCACGGAACTTCGACTCACTCAGAACGCATAAATATCACCCTTAAATCAATTTCGAACAAGGCACAAGAATTCTGCCTTTCGAATTTAACCCTTTATATTCAGGTCTCATTGGAATCCAATTCCTAAGGGACAATGAAGCCAGAATAGATTTTAAAAACGAAGTCATGCATCTAGGTAAGCAAATCATTAAAATTCAATACCCTCAATTAAACAATGTCAATCAACCGGCAAGAATAAAAGCCAAAGCAGATGGTTCACAAGACCCAGATACTACAGCCACTGTAAACAATATCATAACAAAGGAGTACTTCAATTGTAATGGAGAACTTGAACTCGTAAATTACATGTTAGCGCACAAGGACGAAGATAATGAAACACCGCGGAACCTACAGACTAGCCGATTACGTAACCAATATAAGTATCACGTTACAGATGAACGTAAGCGCAGCTCAAGGACGCCCACTATATCACAAGATAATATTATATCGACAATTCAACCATATAATACGAATACTCGACATACAGGGAGCGAGCAAAAACAGATTAACTGCGAAAACATTATAATGGAACAAATAGACGTAGATTATTTAAACGATGAGGAAAAACAGTTGTTATTTAAATTGTTATCAGAATATAAGGACATATTTTTAAACAAGGACGAACCATTGACGCACACAAATGCTATAAAACATAGAATAAGGACCATTGACGACATACCAGTCCATTCTAAATTATATAGATATCCATACATACATAAACCGGAAGTAGATCTACAAATAAATGACATGCTAAGGCAAAAAATAATCAGGAAAAGTCACAGCCCATACAGTTCACCCATTTGGGTCATATCAAAAAAACTAGACAAGTCAAATAAACAAAAATGGAGGATTGTAGTGGACTATAGGAAACTAAACGAGAAAACAATACCGGACAGACACCCAATTCCCAACTTGCAGAACTATTCACCTTGAAACAAAGGAATGCGGAAGATGCCCTTGCATTCGCTAACAGATGCAGGCATATCGAACAATTACTCATATCTAATCTAATAGCTAACGAACAGAACGAAGGCGTTAAAGTAATAAAAATGAACATTTACCAGGAACAAACATTAAAAGCATTTTTAGGCGGAATTAGGAACCCGTTAGGTCTAGCTCTTAGAAGTAGGTCACCAGGAAGCATAGAAGACGCCCTAAAGTTTGTATTCGCAGAAGAAAATTTCGATTATAGGGACAAAACAGTACAAAAAAATTTTAATCAGAATAGGTCAGACGGACAAAAATTCTTTCCAAGACAAAATAACGCACCGTTTAACAATGTGCAGTTTCAACGACCGTTTCAACCTAATTTCAGACCTTTTCAACAACACAATAACCAACAACATAACCCAACGAACTTTCAACCTAATTTTAGACCATCTCAGCAACAAAATAGACCGCAATATAATCAAACGAGTTTTCAAAATAGACAAAATCCGCAATTTATGAATAGAATTAATTTTTCAAACAATTTTAGACGACAGAATTTTAATAACCCACAGGGACAAAACCCTATAATTAACAATAGGAACTATCACGAACCAATGGAAGTAGACAGCTCGAATACGAGGTTGTCACAAAGACGAGCAGCCCCATTACATAATACAGAGTTTAGCGATTACAACGTAACCAATGAAGATTACGAATCAAATAGCATAGACTACGAAACAAACGATACAAATTACGCAAATTATGAGGCAAGCCAGGGAAATTCACCTGCTGACGAATACGATAACCAACACGGAAATTTTCCCATCGCGAGCACCTCCCAACACGACACGTAGTCGACGTACTTAATATTAATGATTTAAATAGGTTACCATATATAGAAATTAAAGAAATTAGAGGAAAATTATTGATAGACAGCGGATCGTCGAAAAATCTATTAAACCCAACAATAGCCCATCAAGATTTCGCAAACAAAATAAGGACACAACCCTTCATGATTCGGACCCCGCACGGAACTTCGACTCACTCAGAACGCATAAATATCACCCTTAAATCAATTTCGAACAAGGCACAAGAATTCTGCCTTTCGAATTTAACCCTTTATATTCAGGTCTCATTGGAATCCAATTCCTAAGGGACAATGAAGCCAGAATAGATTTTAAAAACGAAGTCATGCATCTAGGTAAGCAAATCATTAAAATTCAATACCCTCAATTAAACAATGTCAATCAACCGGCAAGAATAAAAGCCAAAGCAGATGGTTCACAAGACCCAGATACTACAGCCACTGTAAACAATATCATAACAAAGGAGTACTTCAATTGTAATGGAGAACTTGAACTCGTAAATTACATGTTAGCGCACAAGGACGAAGATAATGAAACACCGCGGAACCTACAGACTAGCCGATTACGTAACCAATATAAGTATCACGTTACAGATGAACGTAAGCGCAGCTCAAGGACGCCCACTATATCACAAGATAATATTATATCGACAATTCAACCATATAATACGAATACTCGACATACAGGGAGCGAGCAAAAACAGATTAACTGCGAAAACATTATAATGGAACAAATAGACGTAGATTATTTAAACGATGAGGAAAAACAGTTGTTATTTAAATTGTTATCAGAATATAAGGACATATTTTTAAACAAGGACGAACCATTGACGCACACAAATGCTATAAAACATAGAATAAGGACCATTGACGACATACCAGTCCATTCTAAATTATATAGATATCCATACATACATAAACCGGAAGTAGATCTACAAATAAATGACATGCTAAGGCAAAAAATAATCAGGAAAAGTCACAGCCCCTACAGTTCACCCATTTGGGTCATATCAAAAAAACTAGACAAGTCAAATAAACAAAAATGGAGGATTGTAGTGGACTATAGGAAACTAAACGAGAAAACAATACCGGACAGACACCCAATTCCCAAAATAGATGAAATACTGGACAAAATTGGACGAGCTCAATATTTCTCGACAATCGATTTGATTTCTGGATATCACCAAATTGAAATGGACCCCCGGGACATAGAAAAAACGGCGTTTACCACCGATACGGGACACTGGGAGTACACTAGGATGCCGTTTGGGTTATCAGGGGCTCCAGCGACCTTTTCCAGGCTCATGCAGAACGTGTTAGAGGGTCTAATTGGCCAAACATGCCTTGTATACATGGATGACGTCATAGTTTTCTCCACGTCATTACAAGAACACATAGAGAAACTAAAACTGGTATTCGAACGTTTCAGACAAAGCAACTTAAAGATCCAGCTAGACAAAAGTGATTTCCCAAAGAAGGAAGCCGAGTTTCTGGGACACGTCGTGAGCCCAGACGGGATCCGTCCGAATCCGAGGAAACTAGACGCAATAAGGAAATTCCCGATACCAAAAACCCAAAAAGAAATTAAATCATTTTTAGGACTAGTCGGATATTACAGAAAATTTATTGAAAATTTCGCACACGTCACGAAACCACTAACCAAGTGTTTAAAAAAGAATTCTAAAATAGACGTTAATAGCGAGGAATACATTGGTGCCTTTAACTCATGTAAAGACATCTTAATGAATTCACCCGTGCTTATACCACCCGATTTCTCTAAGGATTTTATACTAACAACCGACGCTTCAAACGTGGAGATAGCGGGCATATTAAGCCAAGGGGAACCCAATTCAGACCACCCGATAGCCTATGCCAGTCGTACCTTAAACGAAACCGAATCTAGGTATAGCACCATAGAGAAGGAATTGCTAGCCATCGTGTGGGTAACTAATTATTTCCGTCCATACTTATACGGACGCAAATTCACTATATATACGGACCATAAACCATTAAAATGGCTATTTTCGTTAAAACAACCAAATTCAAAATTACTCCGTTGGAGATTAAAATTAGAAGAATACGAATTCAAAATTGAATACAAGAAAGGAAAGCTGAATTGCGCAGCGGACGCCCTTTCTCGAGTAGAGATCCACCCCATAGATATAGACAACCAATCAATGGCCAACAATGTCGACGAGGAAGAAGAAATAATAGAAATAGAGGACGAAACAGCTAATTCAAATGCGGATTCTTACTCAGCACCCGGTATACCAATATTAGAGGAAGAAATTATTAACAGTAAAACAAATCAAATAGTCTTTAAAAACACAGACAAACCAGAAATATTCTCAGTAAGGAAAGACAAACGAAACTTTATTTATGCAAACTTCAATTTAAATGACCCCAATCAAATAGAAAAATTTATAAAGGAATACTGTTTACCACAAAGAAAATATTATTGCCTTTTCGTAAATGAACAAGATTACGAACTAGTCAGTTCGGCAATCAACAAAAACTTTAATAATGTAGAGTCACCAAAATTTTATAGATGTTTAGAAATGAGGGAAGAAATCCAGGAAGACGAGCTAACGGATATGATAGTCAAATATCATCAGGGTAAGTCCAACCATCGCGGGGCTGAGGAGACTTACTTAAGAATAAAGAGAAAATACTATTACCCCAATTTAAAGAAACACATAGAAGAATATGTAAAAACGTGTGAGCTGTGTAAAACGTGCAAATATAACAGGAACCCGGTACAGATAGCATTAGAACACACTCCAACAGCATCCAAACCTTTAGAAACACTCCACGTAGATACGTTCCAAATTGAACGAGCAATATTTTTAACCATATTGGATCCATTCAGTAAATTCGGCCAAGCATTTCCCATCAAAAGCAAAAACGCTACAGAAATTGCAAAAAACTTAATTAAATACTTTTCACAGTACGGAGCGTGTAAAACCCTAATTGCGGACCCAGGAACGGAGTTCTCGAATTTAGTAGTAAAAGAACTACTAGAGACATACCAAATAGAATTGCACACCACAACACCCCAAAACCCCGAATCAAACGGACCCATAGAACGATTTCACAGCACCATCATTGAACATTATCGATTATTTAAGGAGAAATTCAAAAATATGAAACCCATAGAATTAATACCCTACTGTATATTCGCCTATAATTCCACGATACACTCACAAACACTAAAACCACCATTCGACTTAATATTCGGCTATATACCGGAAATGTTTAACTACGACCCGGAAGTAATAATTACGCAAGAGTATAACGTACAACACAAAGAAATTATGAAAATCATCTACGAAATGGTTAGAAGTCGCATAGAAACGTCAAAACAAAAAACCTTACAACGAACTAATAAAAACACGAACCAGCCGTTCAAGGATGGCGACGTGGTATACAAACAGATACCACCGGGATTTCATAAAAAACATAAAAACCCCTTTTCAGGACCCTATTCAATAATATCCTTATTAGAACATAACAAAGCTATTCTAATAAACCATAAAAATGACGAACAGACAATAGCACATCTAAGAAATTTACGTCTTGCAGGTTCCTTGCCGCAGGAATAACAGCCCAAATACAAGACTTGACGGACAATCCAGGTATGCTGCCAAAGAAATTAGGTACAGCATACACAGAGACTAGCAGCTGGAACTTGATACATATACATGACCTGACACAACTACACAAAGACTATAACCAAATAAAAAGACATTACATAAACACAGTTACGTCTATGACAAAAGATTACCACGACGAATACCATAATTTTATATTAACATTAAATTTTACTATAGATAATATAGACGATACATTTTATAGGATATTCTTAGGGAGAGATAACATCAATGAGAGACAGAGACGGGGCATAATCAATGGGCTAGGATCGATATTTAAATCAATAACTGGCAATCTCGATTCACAAGATGGCGAACGTATATATCAGGCAATAGAAATATTAAGTACAGACCAAAACAAAATTCATGATCTTTTTAAATCGCAAAATTCGGTAATGCTAGAAGCAATTGGAGAGTTCAATAAAACGATCGTAGGGTTGAGTCACAATCAGGGCACGATAATAAATAGAATAAACGAGTTAGGTAACACAGTTGATAGCCTTAGGAGCGAACAACTAACGCACTATCATCGCATCAAAATCCTAGAGCTGCTGACCCAGCTGGGACATTTATTGAATAATATTCAAGAATTAGCACTCACAACCGAGAATGCAATCACTTTTTCAAAATTTTTCACACATCCATATTAAAACCAAAATTTATAATAAAAGAAATCAATAGAATACAAAAATACGTAACAAATGCCAAACTAATAACAACCACTGATCTGAATCTGTATGAAAAAATATTCAAAATAAAAGCAGTACAAAATAAATTCCAAATTATATTTCAAATAGAAATACCTCTAGTTGAAGAATCAGAATATGATTACTATCAGTTATACACATTACCTGTCCCAAAAAATCCACACACCTTTACCATGATAATCCCGAGAACCAAATACTTGATCCTAAGCAGTAAACAATATGCCTTTCGAAATGAAGAATGTCAAAATTTAAAGAACAAATTATATTTCTGCCAAGACGACAATCCAACAGCCATGAATGATCAGAACCCATGTGAAATAAAACTAATAAAATTTCAAAAGCCTATCGATAATTGTAACCAAGAATTAGTCAAAATTAAACAAACCACAGTTTCGAGATATGGAACCAGTCAATACATCATCTTAGCGCCAAAAGAGACAAACGCCAGAATAACTTGCCAGGAACAAGAGTGGACCAATATCATCAAGGGTACCAAATTGGTCAACCTCCAACCAAACTGCCAATTGAAAGTAGGAAACAAAATTTATACAACCGGCCCCACTACAGCGGAAACACAACAACTATTCAATCTCCCCAAATTAGAAACCACCACTACGAAGGAAGAAACAAATTACGAAAAGGTACCCGAACTCAAATTAGACAACGTACAGCTGCATAACATCGAGCAGATCCAACACCAACTCCAAAACATTAAGAAAAATATACCAGGCCGAATGGAACTACCATCTGAGTATATGGACCATATTATTGTACGTGGCTATTTTAACCGCCATCATAATGATAGCCGTCAGATGGGGAGTCATAAGAAGAAGAACCACTAGAAGAACTACGAAGATCAACCCAAGAACCGACAAGGGAGAATTGAAGATCAACCCAGGAACCACCGAAGCCGGATTTCCCTTGAAAATCCGGAACGAACCGTAGCTTCGTTCTTCAAAGGGGGGAGGAGATAAATAGAGCCACAACAACAGGCTATTGTGCAACAATGTATCCTGGCCTCCTTAGAAACCGCAGTGTCATCATAATAGTGAAGTGGCGCCTGTAGGAATGCAGGCGTAAAACCAGCAAGTGTGAACGGAATATCTCCGGTGACATTCAGCATTAGCAGATCCAGGTCACCTCCAGAGACAATAGTGCCACGCCTGGAGGGGAAGCCTATAAATAGGATAAGCACCGAGATAGGAGTGTTCATTGCTTGTTTCCTAGTTAGTCTGGCACATGGCGTGTCAAGTATTTTAATATCACTTATATATATATATATTTTGTCTCATTATTGTATTAAGTAATCATTGTGTTTAAGTAATAATAAATTGTTTAAAAAAGTTAATTGTCTTAACGCTAAAGTTAAGTCGCGTATCAAGGGGTGCCGAGAGCATTTTCAAGAAAGCTGATTTTCAGCAAACTTTTTCGACAAGAAATGATTTTAAAAAAATGCTAGTAACACAAAAGTTAAAGATAAAGCCACTGAAATATCGGGTATCTATCAGATAAGTTGTAAAGATTGTAATCTTAAATACATTCAACAGACCACAAGAACGATTGAAACCAAATTTAAGGAACATCTGGCACAGCTGAGATACGGTAGTGTAGAGAAGTCATGCGTGAGACAACATATTTGGGATAATAATCACCACAGAGACAAATAAAATCTGAAACTTATCAAAAATGTTAGAGAACCAGCAAAGTTAGATGCGTATGAAAATAATTATATTTCTAAGGCAATAAAAAACAAAAGTTCCTTAAACCGAGCTTCGCCATTGATTTATAGCCCTTTGTTTGCACTCTCTCCTTCACATGGAAGATATTCCCAAACACAAATTTTGCCTGGGATTTCGTCTCTCTATGTATCGGTCTTTACCTAAGACGTAGTATAAAAGGTGATGGTTATTTGTAAGTAGTTTTTTCATCCTCTGATGACGCTAACTTTGTTAGTGAAACAACCATTAGGACTTTAAAGATATGTTGTGCTGATTTAGGTTCTCCAAGTGTACTTATATGTTGTGCTGATTTAGGTTCTCCAAGTGTACTTACCTCTTTAGGATTGACAATGACTTTAATACAGACATGTTCTTGTTTTGTTTAATGTTGCTATATTTCCGCAGTTACTAAACCTAAGGGAATAGTTTCACCTTATAGTACAGGTAATAGAGGAGCCCGTTAGTCTTGTCCATAATGCATTAAACTACAGGAGTTTTTTTTTATATAGATAGGTTCAGAATGACGTACTGAATGTAAAAACACAATATCCTTACAAATTAGGAGGGCGGAAGTGCCGCCATTTTGAGAAAAAACGTTTCGGCCTATATCTCCGTAACCGTGCACTTTAGGCTAAAAATGGCAAAGACCTTTATTGTAGACAATTGCATTTCTCATCTTTTTTGTTAAATATTTTTGTATCACTCACCGTTTACAACTTACATGACTATTAGCATTCATTTATTGACTTTTTTTACCTACATCTTGGTTAATAATTGTTTAAGAAATAAAATGCTTATAACTTAACTTTTCAACCGACAAATTTCCTACCACTTCTACTCAAAGCTTTTTTTCTCAAATCAATATTTTCAAAGTTTTAAGCGTTAAATGTTGCACTTTTCAATCGACAAATTTTTCTGGAAATATTTTAGTAAAATGAAGGACAATGACGGTTGAAGCTAAGACTTCAGGCTTTTTACAACATTCTTCTTGAGACATTTTCTTTCCATAGCTTATATTAGTTTCAGGTTTTTTGCGTAAATGTTGCCAATTTTGACGTTTTAAATCGCGACTTTGACGTTTTGGGGAAAACCCCAATTTATTTTTCTTTAAATGCCTATAACTTTTTTATCTTTTAACCTACAAAACTAAATTTTTGTGGGTAATTTACCTATTATGATATAAACCAGCGTACCAAATTTGGATGCCCTTACTTTGTTATTTCCGGATATATGTTTTTGTTTTCGAAGGAAAACACATAAAAATTGAAACTGACCCCGGATATGTATTCTAGGGGGCATAATTAGCGCACATTTGATTTTTTTTTTCAAAATTCAAAAGTCGGGGTCCCATTAGTGAATTTTTTTTAAGGAAATTCACTAATAATAATTTAAGAAAAGAAAGTTTTAATTATAAGTTCTAGAAAATTTGTCGATTTAAAAGTTAAGTTATAAGCATTTTATTTTTTAAACAATTATTAACCAGTATATAGGTAAAAAAGTCAATAAATGAATGCTAATAGTTGTATAAGTTGTAAACGGTGAGTGATACAAAAAAAATTAACAAAAAAGAAGAGAAATGCAATTATCTACAACAAAGTTCATTACTATTTTTGGCCTAAAGTGCACGGTTACGGATATATGGGCCGAAACGGTTTTTCTCAAAATGGCGGCACTTCTGCCCTCCTAATTTGTAAGGATTTTGTGTTTTTGCATTCAGTACGTCATTCTAAATCTCTGTATAACAAAAATAACTCCTGTATGTTTAATGCAGAAACAAATTCTCTATTGCCTGTATTATTACTAATGTGCCAAAAATTGTGGAGAATTTGTCAAACCCCTGGAGGGCGGAACGTGCAGATATTCAACTTGCTCAAATACTATACCACAACCTCGGTTGATGTTAATTTTACAGTATTTACTAAAAAAGTGAAAGGGGAATCGAACCCAGTACCCTTCGGTTGAGAAGCACACGTCCTTACCACTGAACCACCGAGACTCTAATGCAGACATAATTTAAACAACTTTACACACTGTAAATTTATACCCTACTTACGAATTAAGATAATAGTTACTTACCCAAAATGCCGCTTCTTCTGTTTATGCGATGACAATTGTTTTGAATATGCAAATGATCTGTCGCATACATTACACGTGAGAGCCTCATCTGGAATAAAATGACATTACAGTAGCGAATAGAGAATGTAATAAACAGAAGGAAAATTACACTTCAATAAGAACAGACTTCGCTGACATTACCAAGCAGGTAAAATACCTATTTTAGAAATTGAATTCTAGCTACACCGTAGCTCCCGTTGGTAGGTATAATAATTGGATTGAAGAATATTTCCAGGTCTCCGTTTTACGGAAACTTAATCAGGAAATCAGGAGCGATATCCAGAAAATATCGTTAGTTCGTGAAATAGGGGAGCTTTCATCATTCTAGCCGACGTAAATAAATGTTTTGATAGTGCTGATATTTATCATAGATGTCATTTATTCCTTTTATATTTTGAAGGTATTTCTGCCGTTGTGTTGTCTGTTTGCGTCAGTCGTGTTATTGTGAAATTTCATTATGGACCTTCGCTCCGTCAATTCGATAGGATCACACAATGTTTTATATTTGAAAACTTTTATTATCCCAAATAAAAATATTTTATTTTAGTTAAAGGTTGAACAAAAATTTATTTTATATTGATATGATTGTCACTCAGTTAAAAGTCATAATTGAAGAAATTAGTAAATAAATCTTTTATGTCACATTGTGAATAAATGTGTCCTGTCACATTTTTTCACAATATGACTTTTAGTAAATTTTTATTAAAAAAAAATCACTATTAGAGAGGTGTCGATGGTGAGACTTTGCAAAAATGTTTTCAAATGAACGCGAACTATGACCCCTAGAACCCATATCCGGGATCAGTTTAAATTTTTATTGCATACAGACTTGGAGAATACTTCTCTGGCTTCACTGTTGGTTTTTAGTGGTGAAGGACGTAGCCAGCGCGTGAGCTAACTGGAGCAAGTGGCCCTTCGAATTCTGGAAGTTCTAGGATCTTCTTCAATGCTTCTGTGACTATAGTTTCGCTGCTTGACAGCATTTTCAGACAGATTAAAATTGAATTAGTACGAAATAATGACAACTACAAATAAATATCTGTTGCTATGTTATAATATGATGTTTTGATCAAAAAAAATTTATCAAATTGAAAATAAAATGAAACACAGATGACAGATGAGGTTTTCAAAATGTCTATGTGATGTATGTCAATATTTAACATAAAAACTAGAACTAGCCTATAATAACTATGATAACAGTTACAACAATAAAATAACTAAACAATAACAGTATAAAAGTAGTCTCTATACAACGAAAATATCGACATACATCAACTCATTATTTTATCACAACTTTTTTGAAATAATAGTTAAATTTATTTTCTTTGGCATATTTAATTAGAAAGAAGAATATCCAAGAAAGGGGAATTCATTAAATCAGTTTGCTCGTTTAAAACAAGGTAGTTATTGTCGTGTGTGTGCCGTTTGACTTCTAAAGCTTCAAAAAAGTCTAGTTTAAGTTTGTCATTATAAAAATGTAGTGGTTGTATGCGGTTATTTCTAAATGCAGAAATATGTTCTTTGTATCGGGTGTTAAAATTTCTAGAAGTTTGACCTATGTAGACAATCAATGAATTAAATTTTTATGTTTATATATATATATATATATATATATATATATATATATATATATATATATATATAACCTAACATGTCTTGATTTTTTCTTGTGGGGACATCTCAAGAATATCGTATATGAAATTCCTCCGACCACACAAAATAACATGAAACAACGCATACGGAATGCTTTCAATACAATATCGCCGCAAATGTTACTCAATGTCAAGCGGTCGTTTGAACAAAGGCTACAATCAAATACTATATACTATGTTTTTAACAATAAATGTCAGTGATAGGGTGTGTGCAATATATAATTGTTCGAACTATAACATTTGAAGAAGTCTTTTTAAAATTCCAAAGACGCGGTCTCTTCAATAACGAATTTATTCTACGAAAATTAGCTAAAAATTATAGACCGTTAAACCATAAACTTGACCAAACCTACAGCAAAGCATCTACTTAACTAAACATACAGCCAAAGCATCAGAGAAAGTGTCTATTTGAAATGAATTTTCTGTAAACATTTTAGTGAAATGAAGGACAATGAGAGTTGAAGCTGAAACTAAGAGGTTCGCAGAACACTCTACTTGCAGCATTTTCTTTTCATAATCCGTATTTCAGGCCTTTGCCTAATCATTGCCAATTTTGACGTTTAAAATCGCGACTCGAAACTCCATTTTTTGTCTTTAACTGCCCATAACCTTTTTGTCTTTAAACTCAGAGACCTAAATTTTGGTGTATGGTACACTATTTGTAATAAAAATACGCGTACGAAATATGGTTGCCCTTACTTTATTATAAAAAAAAACACAAAATTTTCCGGGAAAACGTAGGCCGATTTCCTGGATAACGAACTTATCTAGATCAGTTGCAAAAGGAAGGTATTCACCAAATTTGATCAAAATTCGTCCATTACTTTTTGAGTTATCGGTGTGATTCGTATATATATATATATATATATATATATATATATATATATATATATATATATATATATATATATATATATATATATATATATATATATATATATAAACAAACTGAAACTGACCCTGGATATATGTTTCAAGGGGGCCTAATTAGTGCTCATTTCAAGAATTTTTTTAAAAATTCAAAAGTCTGGAGTTCCTCATTAGTTAATTTTTTTTTAAAGAAAATTCACTAAAAAGAAACATGATAAATCCATATTTTCAAAGTGTGTAAATGTGAAACATACCAAATTACTTAACGGCACCATAGTAAAAATTGAAATACTCCTCTGACGATCCGACTCAATCTAAACAAACGACGGAAGACGGAAACTAAGCTTTGAAGCAGGCTCCGAACTCTGCATCACTTTGTGGCACTAATACACACCAACCTACTAGTCCGCGTGCTGTTACCATGGCAATCGTCTCATGCAAGCGTCCCGAAGCAGACGCAGCCTCTGAATACCAAAAAAATCTGACTCAGTCAGTCCGCACCAGTAGTTGCTTGATGCTCTACAGTTACAGTAGTCTGTGGCACGCAATACATAAGCGCTGCGCGTTGCGGTATGTATATATTCAATTCGGTGATCAGGGGCGGGCTTGCAAATTATATTGTACCATAAATTACTATAAAAATACATCATCAACTGCGGCGTGACATAACAAGACATTTTTAAGTGGTTCTGCCAAATGAATTTGAGAGAAAAAAATAAAAATTCTGTTGAATTTTGAATGAAGATGCTTAGCTTGACCGAAAAATATAGGTGAAGCAGCGCTTCACCTGCGTCATCTGACGAGCCGCCACCGACATTCACTGATATAACCACTGGAATGATCAGAACTTCTATTAGCTTGTACAAGTCTGTCAACTCGACGGTGAGTGATTTGTACTTTCCTCGCTTCTCCTTTATTCTCGCAAGAAGATTGTTGTCGAGCGGCACCGCAAGGTCCACAACTCACAACTAGAGCCATCCGGTTTCTCTGGTCAATAAGCAAGATGTCAGGTCTGTGCTTTTTACTGCTGTGTCGGTGACCATCCATAGCCTGACCTGGCCTCTGAGGAATACCCTCAGGTTTGACTTTGAGATAGGAAGTTTCTGTAAGGCTATAGTGTTTTGTTAGGGTACGATATATGACCTTGCTTACGTTGCTATGGCGTTTCTTGTCATCTGACTGGACCAGAGGAAACGGCCCGTCACATACTTATTTGCCTCCGATGTTCTTCGGTCAAAGTCTACACATGACGCTTACATCCTGCCTCACGTGCCGCTGGTACGCGTCCGTATTGACCTGACCTTGTATCGCGTATGTGAATCCTTCCGTTTCAGCAAATAAGCCTGCCGCCGTTAACCATTTATTTAAGGCCTGGATGTCAATGTGATGTCCAGTCACGTGTGCGGTGAAGCGTTCATGCAGCTCCATCTCCTTTCAAGCATGCTGGCGCTCATCTACACTCTAAACCACAGTAGGGACGCTATTTAAATTAGGTTGTTTGAGGTCAAAGAAAGCAAATAATTTTTGTATCTGTACACTCTTCACTAGTGGTTGTCTTTTCGACAAGTGTTCTTTGAGCCGCCTGCCTTCTCGGTCATACATAAGGAGAATAGTACGCGTCGCTTTATGTCACTGGATAAGTACAAGCTTCTAGCACCTTTGCAAGAAATTAATCAACCCTGTATATAAGCAAGGTTTTAAGTAACCAAGTGTGCGGGAGGGAATAAAATGCATTGTGATAGTCGATCCAACCGATGGGGATATTATGCTAACTTTTTTTACTTGGGAGGTGATATTTTTGTCAGCGACAAGAAACCCACTGCATCTCTGCGAGTGCTTTCAGCATCCACTTTATTTTGCAGCAAGACTCAGATTCTTGTAGATATGATCGTAAATTTTTCGGGCCAGACTACAGATGTGACGGACTGACCCGGGGATTTGTAAAACAAGTAGATAAGACGCTCTCTAAGAAATGGGGTATGGACCTCAGAGTATTAGTGAACTGTCTGAAAGGTTTTAAGAGTGCCATGTCCGTTGCCGGAAAGTACTTCCACCAAAAGTTGCAGATGTGGTATGGTCCCGGAGAACGATAATTTTTCGATTTCGTGATCGTTGATTGGAAGTCGGCACCACTAATGTTAATCTCACTCATCGGAAGTAACTACATACAATCACCTTTAACTTCCCTGAGCCACCCTGCGCTCTCGTCGTGACTCACAGGAACCGACACCAACGATGACCAATAGTTCTTGATTGATTCTGCGTTCAATGACTATTCTGAGTCGCCTTGAGTTTCTAGTACATGGCTCGCTGATTTATTGCGAATAACTATTCCTGCTCTCGGAGTTCGGCGGATTCATGGTATTATCTTGTACGATCCCCCAGAGCTGCAGTGAGGCCCCCGAGGTGTTCTTCGTGCTTTTGCGGCTGTGGGCCTGGATCTTTAATACGAGTGGCCCCTTTTCGTCGGATGATGCTTTGGACGCTGCGGCGTACCTGCTTGCCCGCTGCTTCCCTTTCTTCAAACGACTTCTGTAGGTGTGCAATATTGTCACGAATAATATGGATATAGTCTTCAATGTGTTTCGTATAGTGGGGTGAGGTGTAGGTGTGAAGCCCTGATGGCGGTGTGGCTTTATCTCCCAATTGCTTTTAAATTCCATGGCTTCGAAAACGGTATGCGTTTCATAATGTACTGCTCTAATATATGCTTGTGCGTATGTTTATTACAAGATTTATATCATCATCATCATCAGTCAGCCCTCTGCGTCCACTGCTGGACATAGGCCTCCCCCTCCCCTAGTTGAGTCCATTCTTTTCTGTCTTGAGCGCTACGAATCCAGTTTTTTGTAATTTTTGTAATGTCGTCTGCCCAGCGAGTTGGTGGTCTTCCTCTGTCTCTTTTCTCGGATCTGAGTCTCCATTCAAGTAATCGTTTTGTCCACCTGTCATCTTGCATGCGAGCCACATGTCCCGTCCACTTTCACTTGAGTTTTGTCACATGTACGACCACATCAGTCACTCCTGTTCTTCTTCGCAATTCTTCATTTCTAATGTGGTTACGTAACGAAACGCCAAGCATCGACTTCTCCATTTTGCGCTGTGCTACTTTTAGTTTCTTAGCAGAAGCGTTGGTAAGGGTTAGTGTTTCGGTGCCGTAGGTTATAACTGGTAGAACACATTGGTTGAAAACTTTTCTTTTCAAGCATACTGGAAGGTCGCCTCTGAAAACGTCTCGAAGTTTGTTGTAAGCTGCCCAGGAGAGTATAACTCGCCTGTTTATCTCGCATGTTTGGTTGGCTTTGGATTTGGTTATCTCGTGGCCCAAATATGTGTATTTATCTACCCATTCCACCTCAGAGTTTTCAATAATCAGGTTGTTACTAGGGACGAGGTTTGTCATAAATTTGTTTTTTCCGATGTTCATTTTTATCCCTACTGTTGCACAGGCCTCCTGAAGTTCCTGTAGCATCACTCGAGTATCTTTCAAATTGTCAGCCAGTAAGACAATGTCGTCTGCAAACCGTAAGTTTGACAGACTTTGGCCGTCTATTCTTAGCCCTTTCTGGTCCCAATATAGCTTCTTGAACACATATTCCAGGACGGTGATAAACAGTTTTGGAGACATCGTATCTCCCTGGCGTACTCCTCTCCCAATTTTTATAGGATTCGTGTTTTCAATTAGTTTTACCACAGGAGTAGCATTTTTATATATATATTGTAAATCAGTTTGGTGTAGCGATAGTCAGTACGACATGCTTCTAGGGACTGCAACACTGCGTCCAGCTCCACAGTGTCGAAAGCGTTATGGAAATCCACAAAAGCAAGGACAAGATGTCTGCCATATTCGATGGTTTTTTCAATCACCGTTTTGACGCTATGGAGATGATCATTGGTTCCAAACCCACTTCGAAAACCAGATTGTTCCACTGGCTGGACGAAGTCCAACTTCTTTTCAAGTCGTGTGGTAATTATTCTGATAAATAATTTGTAGAAGTGGCTAAGTAGACTTATCGGCCTGTAATTTTCTAGGTTCGATATGCCTCCTTTCTTGTGGACCAGTATTACGATGGTGTTGTGCCACTTTTCTGGTATCGTACTATTGAAAAGACAAAGGTTGAAAAGAGATTTGATTTTTTGGAGCAAGCAAGGACCACCAATCTTTATCACATCGGAAACCACGCAGTCTTCTCCGGCGATTTTTGATTTTTCATCTTTTTCAGGGCTAGTTTAATCTCATCTAGTGATATTTCCATTAGTATTTCCGAGCCTTGGTTACCCACACCTTTTTTACGGGTTAGTATGTCAGATTCTGGATGTAGACTTAAATCACTTTGGCTTTTATATAGCATTCCATAAAACTCTTCCACTATATCGAGAATATCTTTCCTGTTTGTTGATGTGTGCCCTTGTGCATTTTTAAGTTTTATTATTTGTCTCTTTCAATTGTCAAGCTTTCTACGTAGAACTTTCATACCCTTGTTTTTCTCTATGGTATCTTTGACTTGGTTGTGTCTAAAAGCTCTTACGTCGCGTCGGATCCCTTTTGAAATTTGTTTATTTATTTCTCTTAATTCTTCTTCAGACGCATAGCTCTTTGACCTCATAACCCTTTTTTTATATGAGCAGTTTAGTCTCCCTGCTTAGTTTTTCTTCTCTTTGATTTGTTGAGCAGTGCCGAGTTTGGGCTTCAGTTATTGTGGTTGTGATAATATTATTCAGTTTGTTGATGTCGTTACCAATGGTGTGTTATATTTCAGTCTTGGTTAATTTAGTGGTGATCCATTGTTCAAAGCTACTTTTATCGGCTGGATTTATTAGTAAATCTGATTTATTGCTCTTTTGCATAATTTTTTGTCGTTCTTTGCCAACGTCAATAGCTACATTTGCTCGAACCTGTGGTCGCTCCCAGTAGCAAACCTATTTAGGTCACTCACGTCTTTTATTATGTGTTTTTTATTTGTGAAGATTAATAGCCAATATATAATCAACCCGTTTTGCTTCATTTAATGACCTTGGTATTTTAGGGAAACTTTCGGTATGTAGGTTATCATAAATCATCATGTACCGGTTATAAACCTGTCTTTTGGTGAGATCTGTGATCACACTGAATCTGACTGAGCAGTTATTTCAGCTGGTGTCGTAGGTTTTCCCATGGAAAAGTATGTGTTGACTATTGATGGGTATTTTGTTAATTAGATCAAAACAGTAACATGTGGTCCGGCTGGTTGGTGGGGTCGAGTCCAACAACTGTGAATGGTGTGAAGAGACCTTCTCAATCCAGTAAAGCGCTCGTGTCTGCTTAACGGCGTGCATCTTAGCTTCCGACAGTCGTTTGAATAGATTGCAGTTGACTGGGAAAATTTTGCTCGGCCAGTGTCTACTTTGAGTAAATTTTTCTGCACTCTTCCCGAAGTGTTCTCGCGTAACCTTCATCTTTTGTCTTCAGGTTTGTAAGGATGTAGTAACGTGCATTAAGTCAATGTTGAGAGCTTTATTCTCTTTTTTTGAGCTGGAGATTTTTCCCGCCTAGCGGGAACGGGTCTTTAGGCTACGTCAAACGTGTACCTGGGGACGGATTTTTTGCTGTCTGTTCATCTGCGGTAGCCGTATGGTCCGTGGCGCTGCAGCTCCTAATTAGACTAGAGACTCTATTACAAAAAACTGATACGGGTAGTCTATTTCTGACTGATAGTCCATTATCACTACCATCGGCGCCTGTTTGCAAGACTGAGTTGCATGCTCGATTTCTTTTTGAGTTTCTACTCATACTTTTCCCTCGGATAGAAACCCATATAAGCAAGAGTGCCGAGTCAGACTCTCATAGGAGGATACCTAGGCGTAAGGGTCTAAGCACTAGGTTGCCTATAGAAACATCTAGCTCTCTCATGGAGTACAGAGGCCGATCTAAAAACTACTTCTATTTTTGTAATGCAGGAAATATGTAAAAACCTGTTTTAAAATAAATAAGCAGTATGGCATCAGAATGTCTATTTTGCTGACAATTGAGGGAATTATCTAACTAACATATTTATTAGTTTTCTGCAGAAATTTACATATAATTACTAGATTAGCTTAGATACAGCTCTTTTTAGAAAAGAGGTGATGCTTGGTATGGCAGTTTGTGTTTAAATCTAAAAGGAGGTGGTGTTTATTTTATTAACTGTAACCCCTTGGTCCAAGTATCCCCGTTTATAATCCCTAGTAAATAGATAAAAAAAGTGTAAACAGCTCAAAAAAAGAATACCCGTCATATTTAAAACAAACAAAAACACAGAAGCATTGTATGAAAATATATAAATATATAGTGTAAACAGCTCAAAAAAAAAGAATATCTGTCATATTTAAAACAAACAAAAACACAGAAGCATTGTATGAAAATATATAAAAGTATCACTAAATGTAAACTAATATCTCTGTTATATATGTATGTATATATGTGTATATATGTAACTAATATTATTGATTACTGATAATACCTTTTTTAAACAGTCAATATTCAATAACAGAGAACTTTATTCTTTAAGATGTTTACAGTACAGATTCTAGATTCTAACTAACTAAAACTTACAGTAAATTATGTACATAGAAGGAGAATGTAATATAATATTTTATGCAAGATTGCTATAACGTCTGCGACAATAACAACCATGCCGTGAGAACGCTGATTCACACAGTTTTTATGTAACGGACTATTACAGTTGGTGATATAACTCCCCCATCCTTAAAACGAAGCTCCTCCTGGAAGCTGAGTTGTTGACCTGCCGGGTGCCGGTTGAATTTCTGGTTCATCAGCTGACACCTGTTTATTTTTGTGAGCCTGAAACCACTTCACGAAAAAATAGATAATCAAAATTAAGAACACAATGTAAAGCGCTATTGTCCATAAACTAGGGGTGTAATAATTTGGGTTCAACCCTCCTGAAATGGGTATGATGGGATGTGCTGAAATATCTTTCAGGTTGAGGGTCTTCAAGTCGATCTTGAGTGTGGGTATATTCTCTTCTTTTAATTTTAGTGACAACTCGTTAAATAACAACGGTTTTCCAAATGTTTTCTCCAGGAACGCTAATTCTTGTTGTCTGAAGAATATCTTGCAACCCTTTTCCTTCAGCAAGTAGATTCCCTTAAGTTTTCTGGTGACTGTTTATTTTTGGCAATTAATTTCTAGAGTTTCTTCTGTGGGAAATACTGCCAAATATTGGTTTATTTCAGGAATAATTTCGATGTTGTTGCTTTTTATGTCCAGTTTGATGAACTGGCATTGAGAAGAGTTTCCTGTGGTGAGCACTTGTTCTTCGCATAAGGCCCTATGGTTAGTTTGTATTTTATTCGAGCAGTGAAATATTTCGCCTTCGGTACATATGTCACTGAGAGCCTTTACAATTTTATTATTGGGGTTTTAAATTGATTTCAATAAGTATTTTACATCACGAATTATTGTTACGAATTCTGATTCGTATTTTGTTGGAATTGGGAGTAAATAGTGAAGTTCAAATATTTCCTCATAGTCAATAGGTACAGAAAGAAAATAGTGTATTATATTACCTTCTAATTTACAAGTAATTTTCATAATGGCTTCAAAATTTAATATGTTTTCGTATTTTAATTCATAAGGAAATTTTTCGTTATAAAATGAGGATATCTTTTGTAATTCTAAAAATAAATCATGAGGTTTCATTACGCTAGGATGAATAGTGTTGAGTTTACAAAATGTGAGAGAATTTTCAATATCTTGTAGTAAATTAAATATAATGTTGTACATCATAATCAATTGATTATACAAGTCTTTAGCAAAAAGAACATTTTGATGCGTAGCCACACCTTTAATTATTTCATTTAATTCGAGTATTCTTGATTTTTAATAAAATCTGATTATGCCTAATATCCCCAACTGTGGTGTTGAATTTTTGTATAATATTATGACTAACGCTATACTGCATCTTTAACTGTTCTTGTAATCGCAGCTGGTTTGTACGTAAATGTAATAAGATATCATCAATTCTTTTGCCGTCTGCTGCATCTAAATTACCGGTCACGTATTTAACTAATGTACCTAGTCCATTAACAAGACCTCTCTTATTTCTAATATTACTAGAATGAGTAAAAATATTTTTTATCTTATCGTTAATATTACTACGGCTATATTGAACTATTTTTTCAGAGTTTTCTAATTCTAGATTATAAACGCTATTATTTACACTAATTCTAATATTACTATACTGGGTGTTTAAATTATTATACTCATCGTATAAAGGTTTTAAATCATAATAATGTACAAACGTGTGTTCTGTCCATTGCAACTTTGCGGGACCTAAATTGATTGGCAATAAGCCAAGGTTATGGCTGATGTCTCTTATTTCTGCTCCTTGTCCGATTGAGAGGGACCTGGAAGATTTTTAAACTTATAAGTTTGTTTTCTCGGCCTTCTGATATTTGATAAATGAATTTTTTCATGAGTATTGTGATGCTTAGGATTAATTTTTGCGGTTTTTAAATCAGTATTTACTGTAGTTATTTTTTCCGGTTTAAATTTATTTTTGGTTTTCGATTGCTTTTGTTTATTTTTAACAAATACTTGTTCCGGAATTTCGGGTAGTTCTTCCCTACTCATGTTACACTTTTCAATTACTGTTTGTTTTTTCTCAAGTATTTTCTTATTTAAATTCTCATAGAGAAGTTTAATCTTCTCTTTGTGGTTTTCTATATAGTTATTAACAATTTGTTTATCTATTTCTAAATTAAAAGGGGAATCTATTCCCAAATGACCAGTTATTATTTCATAGTGTTTAAGATTTGTTACCGAGTGTATTGTATTATTGTAGGCTAACAATGCGTAATTTACTTTTATTTCTATGCTATCTTTTTTATATTCATTTTGGTTATTAAAAAGCCGTATATGCTCAATTAGAGTAAAATGAAAGCGTTCAATTAGTCCATTTGATTCTGGATGCTGTGAACTAATAAAATGTAATTTTACTTTATGGAGCTCAAATAATTTTCTAAGTAAAGAGCTCTTAAATTCACCTGCATTATCCAGTATAATTTGTTCTGGTATACAGTGATGTGTAAAGTACTTTATTAAATTATTTACTATTTCTATAGCTTGTGCAGAATTTAATTTGTAAGCTTGTGCATATTTTGAAAAAGAATCAATTATAGTTAAAAATTTTACATTTTCGAGTGATATGCAATCAATATGTAATATTTGAAAAGGTCTTATTGCAGTAGGCGTGACATTAAATTTTAAATTTAATGGTCGTCGGTCATACTTTGTTATTTGACAAATTTCGCATTCATTAATATAGGTTTGAATAGACTTCCTTTGATTAGGCCAATAGTATTTATTTTTAATTCGATTTTCGGTTTCATCAATCCCTCTGTGATTAGTCTTACTTTCATGATAATTTTGAATTGTATTTACAATTTCATCTTTGTTTACTATATCGATCAATTTTTGTGTACACTTAATCATATTAATTTCTGAGTTCTTAAAATACTTCTGAAGGACAGTACTAAATTTTTCATACAATGGATCTTCAAAATATAAGTAATATTTTACTTTTGGCACTATGTAATCTTTTAAAAATTTAATAATTTCTTTCTCAGCATTATTCTTTGAAAACTGTACTAACATTCTTTGCTTATCTTTGAATAATTTTACAATTACCAGTATTGATGGTGAAAAGTTCACTTCTGAAATAATTATTTGATTTTTACCAAAATTAACTGGACACTCGACTACTGGTACTCCAATTACAGGATTTTCATGATTTGAATGAATAGTTATGTCATCGTCGACATTATTATCTATATCTTCGACTTCTACAATTAAAGATTGCGTTTCTTGAATATTGGCATTCCTAGCCTGAATTTCCTTATTAAAATTTTCCATATATTTAAATAGGGCACTTGAATCTTGTGCATTATTGTCATCTAAAATATTTAATTCTATACGGGATAAAGCGTCCGCATTTTTATTTAATGTTCCTTTTTTATAAGTAATTTCGTATTCATACTCTTCAAGCTTAAGGCGCCATCTAAGCAATTTAGAATTTGGCTCTTTTAAGGAGAATAGCCATTGAAGTGGCTTATGGTCTGTTACTATTTGGAATTTTCTACCATAAAGATATGGACGAAAATATTTTACAGCCCACACAATTGCCAATAATTCTTTCTCAATCGTTGAGTAGTTTGTCTCGGAAGTATTTAAGGTTCTTGACGCGTAAGCGCAAGGTAAATCGACACCAATTTTTCCTTGAGACAATACAGCACCAATAGCAAAATTGCTTGCGTCTGTAGTCAGTACAAAAGGCTTTGTGAAATCGGGGTATTGAAGGATCGGTTCGTTAATTAATAATTCTTTACACGCGTTGAAACAATTTAGATAATCGGGATTCTTTATATCTATAACCGCATCTTTCTTTGAACATTTAGTAAAGGGTTTTGTAACCTTAGCAAAATCTTTAATGAATCTTCTGTAATATCCCAGAAGTCCCAAGAAACCTTTTAATTGTTTCGTATTTTTTGGTATAGGGAAATTTTTAACAGCTTTAATTTTGTCTGGATTGGGCTTTACGCCAGATGGCGTCACAATATGTCTGAGATATGCTACCTCCTTTTTTAGGAATTCGGACTTGTCTAATTGTATTTTAAAATTTGCTTTGCTTAACCTCTCGAACACGTCTCGTAACCGAGATATATGTTCTTGTAAACTAGTGCTAAAAATTATAATGTCGTCCAGATAAACTAGACATTTTTCGTTGTGTATTCCACGTAAAATATTATCGATTACGCGCTGGAACGTGCTTGGACTACATTTTAAGCCCATCGGCATTCTTAAAAATTCATAATGGCCATTCTGCACGTTGAAGGCGGTTTTTGGGATGTCATCTTCGAACATTTCGATCTGATGAAATCCAGATGCCAGATCCAATGTGGAAAAGTATTGGCATCTACCCAATTTATCTAATAATTCATTAATATTCGGCAACGGATATTTGTCACCAATAGTTTTTTCGTTAAGCTTTCTATAGTCAATGACTATACGCCATTTACGCTCGCCTGAGGCATCTTGTTTTTTGGGAACAACCCAGATAGGAGAGGACCACGGAGAGAAAGATGGTCTTATTATTTTTTGCTCTAACATTTTTTTTTATTTGCTTTTGCACTTCTTTTGTATGCACTTCCGGATAACGATATGACTTTGTGTAAACGGGTATTTCATCTTTTGTTCGAATTCTATGTTTTATTTCATTAGTAAAAGTTAGGGGTTTATTTTCATGATGAAAAATATGTTCGTATTCTTTTATTAACTTCAATATTTCCCGTTTTTCCTCGGAATTCATGTGATTAGTGCGAATTTTTGATAAATCGAACTTAAAATTGTCAACATTATACGTGTTAAAATTAGAACTGTGTGTCTGCTCGTATTCATAGAACATTTCTACAGATATTGGTTCATTGAATTTTAAAGTCACCACATCTTCCGATGGGTTAAGAATAGTACAAATCGCCTTATAATTACGTACCTTAGTAACGCATTGTGGTATTTCTAAGTTTTTAATTTTTGTATATGGAATAATCACTTCGCCTTCCTTAACATTTTTTACATCTATTTTTATTACCTGTTCGGATCTCGATTGTACTACTATACAATTCGTACAACGAGCATTGTTTCCTATTTTATGATAATAAATATTTACTTTTCCATTTGGAAATATTAGATTATTAGTTTTAAAATCTATCGAAGCGTTCAATAATTTTAAATTATCTAAGCCTAGGAGGCAATCAAAATTATTATGAAAATCAAATAAGTAGAATTTTAGTGACGTGCCTTTTTTTTGTGCAAACACTTTTGAGCAAGGCACTAATGTGCTATATTTTTCTACAGATGTTCCATGTACCGTGGACACCTGGAAAGGGTCATTTTTAATTGACCTGGAGTAAAATGCATTTGCGATTTCTGGTTTTATAAATGACCTCGTGCTCCCTGAGTCAACGAGCACCCTTAAATTATTTTCCGACCAGATGACGTAAGGTAGTTCGCTAGCGTTATCTGTTAAATTCATTATTGAGAAGTTTGGTTTTCCGAGGCACTGTTTTCTAAAAAATAATTTTCTTCAGGAAACTCGATCGAAGGCCCTGCTGTGTCAGGTTCTTCGATATTATGTAGCTCTTGTATGTTTGCTCTTGGCTGATTTTGCCTATAATTGTGATTTTGAAAGGTATTTCTTGTCGAAATACTCGTTGGTGTAGGTTTAAAATAATTTCGGTTTTCGTTACGTCTAAAAACATTTGAATTTTGATTTGGAAATTGGTTTCCTCTAGGGAAATTTGGTACATTATTAAAATGTTGCCTTTGATTAAAATGAGCTTGTGAGTTATGGGGATAATTTGCTAATTGAGGTGGCGAATTTTGCACCCTTGGTTTGTAATTAGTATTTTGATTATTTTGATATCTAAATTTTGGACGTATATTTGGTTTTTCAGCCTTGTTAATTTCTAATTGGAAATCATTGGTTAACACATTTAAAGCCGTATTTAAATCTATAGGATTTTTAGTCCTCATAAGGGATCCAATTGGTTCTTTTAAACCACGTAATAATATGCGGAGTGCAAATTTACGGAAATAACCTACTAAGATATTTGCCTCGATTTCAGTACAATGTGTAGTTAAATATGCAGTTTGTAAATTAAGTAAATGCTGTAAACGGTTATAAAAATCAAACGGTGTTTTATTGTGCGCCTGTTTGCATTCAGTCATTTCAATATTTAAACTATAACAGCCTCTTTTATCTGCGTACGTGCATAACAGAGCACTTTTTAAATCTGCCCAATTTTCGACAGCACAGGAGGAGATATTTATAGCAGCTTCTCCCTTGATTTTTGACAAAATGCCAGACATCAAATATTCATTTTGAAAGTCTTCAACATTTTCTAAATTATAAAATTTATTAACTAATTTTTCTGCGATGTCTATAAATCGCGGTAATAATTCTGTTTCTCCGCTAAATTCAGGTAACATGTTAAGATACTCTGACCTTAGAGCAGGAGTTTCATTTTGATTTACTGCCATTTTAATTATATTTAATTGATTGGTTATTTGTGATTTATTGGAATTTATAATTAATTTACTTTGATCTTTTCCTATATCTAATGAGCTAGAATCAGAATCCGAACTATCAGAGTTATAATGAGAATTAGGCTCCCTATAAGACATAAAGGTACTTACAGCAAAATAATCAATACTGCCATAGGTCCTGATATTCTTTCAGCACACACAGGAGTATCTTCTCAGAACTGGTTCGTTTGTTGCTCGATGCACTGGAACACTTGTTACTGAGTCTCTAACACTTCACTTAGCTACTCAATCCACCAAGTGTGTTAGAAAGTTCGATAGCCAATTAATCGTAAAAACGAATCAAATATTATCAATATATTCGATTAGCTATCCTACCGACTGCGCCACTAATATTATTGATTACTGATAATACCTTTTTTAAACAGTCAATATTCAATAACAGAGAACTTTATTCTTTAAGATGTTTACAGTACAGATCCTAGATTCTAACTAACTAAAACTTACAGTAAATTATGTACATAGAAGGAGAATGTAATATAATATTTTATGCAAAATTGCTATAACGTCTGCGACAATAACAACCATGCCGTGAGAACGCTGATTCACACAGTTTTTATGTAACGGACTATTACAGTTGGTGATATAACTTGTATATATCAAAAGAAAAGTAGGATACAGAGGGGATCCAAACCAAGAAGCCGGAAAAAATGTGCGAATGGTCTGACAACCGCAGCCATGAACAAAGACAACACACACACACACATTAACTGTAACATATTTGGTACAGGAGTTTTGACTAAGCCAGTACACATAATATCCTTGCCAAACTTTCCTTTTATGTTCTACAATAGAAATGTATCCGTTTGAATTTGTAGCAAGTCTAAGACATTTGTTTTCGAATTCCTCAATAAGTCAAGGGGCTACTTTATATAAATTGCACCAAACTAGGGGCTCATATGTCATGATTGTGAATACTACTGTTTTGCATATAAGGACACTGTTGTAGACCAATAAAAATATAGTTTTTTTATTGTTGCATTACATTTTTATTGGATAAGTTACAAATGAGATTAATATGTCAGTCTATT